>WAAF01000657.1:0-296768 GCA_013400475.1 Tricholaema leucomelas
GGAAGGAAGGGAAGGAAGGGAAGGAAGGGAATGAAAGGGAGAAAGGGAGAAAGAAAGAAAAGGATGGAAGGAAGAGTGCGAGAAAGGGAGAAAGAGAGAAAGAAAGAAAAGAAAAGAAGGAAGGGAGAGAAAGAGAGAAAGAGAAAGAAAGGGAAAGAAGGAAGGAAGAGAAAGAAAGAAAGAGAAAGAAAAGGAAGGAAGAGAGAAAGAGAAAGGAAGGAAAGGAAGGAAGGCAGAAAGAGAGAATGAAAGAAAGAAAGGAAGGAAAGGAAAGAAGGAAGGAAAGGAAAGAGGAAAGGAAGGAAAGGAAGGAAAGGAAGGAAAGGAAGGAAAGGAAGGAAAGGAAGGAAAGGAAGGAAAGGAAGGAAAGGAAGGAAAGGAATCAAAGGAAGGAAAGGAAGGAAAGGAATTAATTTAGTTAACTACAAAAGAAAATCAGTAAAGGCTCAGGAACAAGAAACAGCAGTTTGTATCAGTCTACTTAACTATGGATAACAAGCTCCACGGGGAGGAATTAAACTAGTGGTAGGAGCCTTCAAGTCTCAGAACAGAATTAAAAAGCATAATGTTGGGAAGATCAAACCTTTCACTTTGTTTAGACAACATAAAATGTATAGCTTTGTTTGGCAGCAAAAGGTATTTTACAAAAAGAATCAAATACAGATATTTGCTGTCTTCATAAGAGCAAACATTGTGTTCCAGCTGATGGGAATACTTGAGGCTAATATCGCCCTTCGTCCTACAGGTACACAGACAAACATACAACTGCAAGATCAGCAGCTGCCCATTTTACTCAGACTTCTGAGATCACAGCCATTGAAGCTGCCCCACAAGACCACATAATTGAGAGATGTTTTAAAAAATGAAACCCAGACAACCAAGGAAAACAAAACTGCCCCAGAGAAAGATGCAGACATAGTGTATAACCTTTGCCCTTGTGTATGGTGGCCTAAGCGTATGAAATGTCACAAACCCGGTCTGTCTAAACACGATTAATGAATGTATTGATGCTAGATCTCCCTGGGCTGTGACAGAAGGCAGTAAACAAATTTTGCTCTTAATTTAAGGCCCCTTTTAGGAGAACAGTGTGAAGCAGACTTGGTGCAAATGAGAAATGCAGTGAAATGAGACATACTTTGCTCCTCCTGAGCCAAATCACTGCTGAGAGTTCATCAACAATGTATAATATGTGAAGAATGATGGAAGTGATTCTATACCATCTACGATGTACAGGTGTCTTTAATTACATTTTCCAAGCATGAGAAACAGCAGTCACTGGCTAGATACTATTCAAAAAGAGTAAGAAAATAAAAGATTAGAACACAAGAACAACTGAAGTTGGATAACAAAGAACCCCTGTGTTCCCAGAGAAAGAGGCTCATTTCTTCTTAGTCAGTCCTGCCTGGAGAGCTATGCCCTCTTCCAGTTAGGGTAGGGCAGGAAGGAGGCTGAAAGAACTGCTCTTTTGCACAGGCATTTCCAGATGCCCCTGAAAGTTTAAGAGGGACACTGAGATGCTTGAGCATGTCCAGAGAAGGGCAACGAGGCTGGTGAGAGGCCTTGAGCACAGCCCTACGAGGAGAGGCTGAGGGAGCTGGGATTGTTTAGCCTGGAGAAGAGGAGGCTCAGGGGAGACCTTATTGCTGTCTACAACTACCTGAAGAGTGGTTGTAGCCAGGAGGAGGTTGCTCTCTTCTCTCAGGCAGCCAGCACCAGAACAAGAGGACACAGCCTCAAGCTGTGCCAGGGGAAATTTAGGCTTGAGGTGAGGAGAAAGTTCTTCACTGAGAGAGTCATTGGCTACTGGAATGGGCTGTCCAGGGAGGTGGTGGAGTCGCCGTCCCTGGAGCTGTTCAAGGCAGGATTGGACGTGGCACTTGGTGCCATGGTCTAGCCTTGAGCTCTGTGGTAACGGGTTGGACCTGATGATCTATGAGGTCTCTTCCAACCTTGGTGATACTGTGATACTATGAATATCCCCCCAGATGTGAGGAACGAATCTATCTGATTTGGAGAAGGATGAAAATCAGGAGGTTCTGTAAAATTTCACTGAACTCTGCCACTAGATGAATAGATTAGCACCTGAGTCTATCACTTGGGAAAAAAGAAAATTAAAGCCTGATATTTACTTCTTACTAATACCCGAGAGGCAAATGATGAATAAGATGCTATTAATAAACAAATGCTGTTCACAACACTTTCCTGCAGTAAAACCCGTCATCAGAAATGCAGCTTGCAAAAGGACCAAACATGTTCTGCTGATAAGGGAAAGCAGATTTTTCCTTCAGTGACTTGAATGTACTCCAGCCACAGAAATCAATAGCATGAGAGGTCAACAATGCAGAGGTGCCGAGGCTGAATCCTTAAGTGAACAGGCAGCTAATAGTGGAAAAATGCCAAAGCTACATTGGAATTATTGGTGGCACCCTGACCTGACACAGCAAACAGTGAAGGAGATGTTGGTTAAGTTTTCAGTAAAAATGTCTGCAGTACTGGAAAAATGCAGAGCAGCAGCAGGAAAAGCAAGATATTATTAGCACTTTCAGTCAAAATGGGTTCTCTCAGTGCAGCACAACTGCTACGGGCAGAAAGAGCAAGTATTGCTTTTCCTGGCTGCCACAATCTGTGAAGAGGAAAACCAAAAAGTACCAGGTAGGCAGCAGTTTAGAATTTTTAGCTACAAACCTTACTAAAAACCTAGCTGGGTCAAAGAGCAGACAACCAAACTTCAACTGAAGGCTGCATTTATTCGGTAAAAGGCGGGGGGGAAAAGCTATTCAGGAACATGGCGAGATAGGCAGCTTAAAGAGGGAGTGTGGAAGTAATAGATATTGACAGAATCAGAGTGGGGGGGGAAGTAATTCCTTCATTGGGGATATCCTTGACTAAATAGGTGGCAGGGTGTGTCGGAGTGTGGCTGCATGCCACTTCAGTGTGACAGTTCTCTGCAGAAGGGATATCACTATCCTACTCATTTGGGATCAACCTGCTAGAGATCCTCTTAGCAACCTAGTTCTGAGGCAAATTGCCATGAAAAAAAGACCCAGCTATCCCTGTAGGGTGGCAGTACCAAGCTGTTCATTTCTAGGCAGGTCCCTTACTTCCACTGACAACATGGAGGAGGGCAGTGGCACAGACCTTTTTGCATGCCACGGTACATCCTTGCACCTGTATACTGTGGATTCTCTGAACATCTACCAGTTCATCAGTCTTGGTTGGAAAGCCCAACCAAGGACATGTGTGTGGAAACCATGGGTCTGCAAGCTCCTTAACCAAACATTGTCCAAGAACAAAGGGAAGGACTTAGTTGTTGCAAGCAAAAGAGCAATTCATGCTCTTTAATTTTTTTTAAGCCATCACCTTTGCTGTTGCTCCTGATATCTACACGCGGAAAATTAATTGCTTCATTTTGGCTTGGACATTTCCCAAGGACACTTTACCCCAGCTGACTGGCTGAATGTCCCTCACATAGTGCAGGAAGGAGTCCCCAGGATGAGGATGCTGGTTAAAGAGAGGTGCTCAGTTTCACTGAAGCAATCCATTTAATCAGATTGTGGAAAGAAGAAGAGGAATGAATTACCCTAGTAGGTCAGAGTGATTACACAGGGCACAAATCAGGCACTCCTGCTGTAGAAGATATCTTCAATTCAATATCTTCAATCACCAATTAAGGAGGAAATTTAACAAAAGATGCTTTTGCCAGCTTAGTTCAACCTTAGCAGATTAATTGATTTCACCAGGACTTCTCCAGAGGACAGATAATACTTAGCATCAGGAAGGTGGAAAGAGTGGACTAGAACATCACAGCCCCGTGGGTTGCAGCAGTATTTATGGATGCCTCATAGATCAAAGGCACATTATACCAAGCACTGAGTAAACAAAGCACAAAGCTCACTCAGTGACCTGCTACTTGCACATTTGCAGATACATTGGTAAATACAGATGCCTGGATAGCAACAAACTTGCAGGATAAGAAGTACACACAACATGCAAGCATTAGATTGTGATCAAATATTTTTGCATTTATCTTAACTGAGGGCAAAAAAAAAATCCTAATTCCCTCCTCTTAATACATATCAATACAACTCTTTTATTGCCTTCAGATTTCCATTTTCAGCCCATGTTGCATGCATTCCTCCCCCAAACACATACTCCCTATTCTGAACCCTCTCTTTTCCCACTCCTCCCCACCCCCCTCTGCCAACAAAAATATACCTTTTTGAGGGAAACTATTATGCTAGTGTTTGAAATTTTCTTTCTAGCTCCCTCCACTAATGTGCACAAGGACAAGCTCCATTTCAGAATCTGACATTAACTCCTACCAAGTTGCAGTCATAATAATGTGGTATTTATTTCACTGCTAAAAATACAGAATTTTTCCTACCCTAACATGACAAAAGGTTTGGTTTTGCTTTGTTAATGAAAGAGACAGTGTTGCTGCTGAACAAGAGAAGGCTTCTTTTCTGGCTTTAAAGCTCAATATAATTAAACAGAGTGGTTAATATCAGATTCCCAAGTAACACAGCTCCGATAATGTCAATTATTCTTTGCAAACACAATATGAGTTTTGATTAATGAAACAAATCACTTCAATCTGCACCAGTGCATAAGCCCATTGTACTTTCTGTGACCTTGAGGTGACTGACTGCATGTTCCTTTCCCCAAAGGGTATTTTCAGGGCCTTTTTTTTTTTACTTTCTTGTTCAGCCTTCTCATAACCACAGAGTGAAGAGAGTCAGTTGGAACAGTGACACCCAAAGAGAGGCGGGGGGAAAAAAAGAAAAAGAGAAAAATAAAGCACACAGATGGCTTTTAGCTCATGCATCAAGACTCAGACTTCACTAAAACAAACCTTTGTGAAGCGAAACTCCTGCATGTCGAAGAAGAAAGTAATGTATCCTCCAGACTAAGATTCAAAGTGGGAGGCAACATGGCATAGAAAACACCTGTTTGTCCTCCTGAAACCTTCAGACTCTCTGATTATCTTCTCTGAATCTCTATTTTTTTTCCCTAGGGAAGTCAGTGCTTCATGTGTATTAAATTCATCACGCAGCTTTTACTGCGCGAATGGGCCTTGCTGCTAAAGTGCCTCTAGCAGTACTCTGAGGTAGGTGGCTGCATCCTGGCAGCATCTTTTGCATTACCCTCCTGAGTAGGAAAGGACAACATCCCTTCTTTTTTATTTTTTTTAAAGGCTGTCTGGAGACCACAGCACTGTGCTACAGAAATGGTATGTATCTTACACATCTGGCACACCAGATATAAAAGAGATGCTTTTACTGGGGGATACCAGCATTTTCTACACTGAGCTCCCATCAAAGTAATGTCACAAAGAGGTAGAAGAGGTCCTTAATTGAATTTCTTTCACAAAGGCCAAGAAAAGTCTAAGAGCTTTAAAAGCAGATTATTTCTGCCCTCGCCCTCACAAACAGTCATATATAATTTGGAGAAGAGAAGCTCCTTTGTATGACAGAGTTTACTTAGCACAGTTTAAAAACAAGCCAAGTGCCATACCACTCATCTGCTAATCATGGCTACCTGAAGAGCAATATATAGTCTGAAGCCGAGCTGTTATACAGCACACATGGCTGACTACCTGGCCCTTTTCAAATGCATGTAACCTTACTGAACTTTTCCATGTTTCATAAAACTGAATTTATTTGAGTGCTCCAGCCAAAACAGTTCAGCAATCTTTGGAAAAGTGCTAAGGAAAATCACTCCAGCCTTGCTGTTTTCCTGTTTCTCTGGCAGAAGGGAGTGAACGCTCACACTGGCACTGCACAGCCGTTGCACTGCCTGACGAATTTAATTCAGCAATACAAATTTAATTCAGTTCAGGAATGGGCCCAAGATCATATTTCCATTTGATCAGCCAAAACACATGGAGTTTATGCTTGCTGTGGGAAGACAGACAACGGCTTGATCTGATAGTAAGGCAAGCAGCTGAAATACTAACCCCTCGACGTTTTGGAACAGATCTGAAGTGCGAGTATGAGTTCGTACAGTGTCAGCACACTGCGTTACATGGCTGAGGCATTTCTGATCTAGAGACCGTGAAATCAGACTTATTGCCAAAACACAGACCCGCACTGCACTCCTACTGCTATTGCTCTTAACCATCTCTTCTCAATTTCTGGGTTGGAAAGCTGGAAAAGAAAGGCTTAGAGAGCCTCTGTTCAGACTTTGCTGTCTTATTAACATGTTCTTATTCTGGGTGCCCGCACAGCCCAGCAATTGAGCTAGAGAACTGAGCTGTGCAGCTCCTCTTAACCTTAAGAGCTTCTTCTTAAACTGAAACTGTGTTTAATAGTATCCTGAGGATACTACTAAACAAGAGGGAAAAGTGAAGGTGCATTTGCAGTGCAAGCTGTACACAGGAACAATCTCTGTTTCCTTCCAGAAAATCCAGGCGAAAACATTTTCTAGAGCACACAGAGAGCTATAAATTCACCTATAAGTGAATTTGGCTGAGAGACTCCACAGATGAACATGGCTCAGTTGACTGTTCTCTCCTCCCCTCTCCAGACTCCACTACAGTGCCAGCTGGGCTCAAAATGCTACAGTGATATTTTCTTGGCAATGCTCTTTATAACATGTTTAAGAAAACTGATTATTAGAAACACAGCCCACCTGCTTGCATATGCTCTTCCTCACTCCAAAATTATTTGGGGTATCAGACAGAAAGGAAGCAGCAGCAGAACCAATTTTTTACTTGCAGATAATAACAGCCTCATCAGAATCAAGGTAAATGACACTATCATGGATAATTATATGCATGTAGCATACCCCAGTAAAAATCACAAGAACACATGAGCTGTAATCTTCCTAAAACTTTGTTTTCCATTGAAATAAAAACATAAGACTTCTAAATGGTAGTTTAAAATAAAGGTAATAATTTGTTTCCAGCTGGTACCACCATTTAATAAAATGCCTGCTGTGTCTCCAGCAATAATGTTCTTCTTTCCTTGGCAACAAACATAATTACCCTGATTTTAGACCACCAGCTATGTCCATCCCCAAAGCATTCTTAGTCTAGGTACAAGACATTAAAAAAAAAATAATTTGCTGTGTGGAAGATAAAGAATTTTTTTTTAAAGCATCTTGAAATGTGCAAATTACTTGGGGGAAAAAGTCTAGTAGAAGGTTGTATTATAATTATCTGATGTTTTACTAATAAGAACAAAAAAAAATAAGCAGGCTCCTCCTCTTCTCAACCAAATCCAAATTCCATATCTTGTAGGTGTTGAAATTAGCACCTTCAAGCTGCAAGGAGGTAAAGGGAAGAGACAGCTTCCAAACAGTAATAGACTGGATGCAAATACTACCTGGAGCTGTAGTTAATTATCTTGCTGATGTTAATTTGCCTTGTTTGTCAATGGCTAAAGATGAGTAAGGTGCTAGGTGTTGCTGAAGGGTTAAGGTAGTGCTGTTTGTAAGGCTGCTGTCTTTAAAAATATAATTTACATAATGTATAACTATTTTTTTTACTCCAAGCTCCAGAGCAAATATTTGAGTAACAGAAACGACTGCATTGTTGCCTTTCCCCCTCTCCTAAACCACAAATAAGAGAAGAGGGAGGAATAGAACTGTCTATGGCAGAACTGTCCCAGTCTTACAGTACTTTTTTCAACAGTTTGATGCAGCCCTTTGTTTGGACAAAACTGCTGTGTGTTTATGAAACAATGTTATCTAGCACTTTAAGCCCGGAGTTGACATGCATTGCCCCCAAGCAGTGCAATTGAACTTGACGTGTAAAATGAACACACTTTGGTTTTCTGATGGCACTTACTGGAGAATAAGTCACAGCAGCTTCATTCATAACAGCCAGCGTGCAGTGAGGTGATTGCAGCTCAAGCACATGTACCTCACAAAAGAAGCATGCAAGTATGAGGAGAAGGGGAACAGCTATTGGTACTGCAATTCAACAGGACGAGGACCTCAGGTAGTAGGTCAGGACTGGGCTAAGCTGGCGGTTAATTCTCTTCAAAATATCTTCATAATGCTGTGTTTTGCAGTGCTGTAGCTGAGTATTGATGTAGCTGAGTGTTACAGGCTGGATGTTAGGAGGAAGTTTTTTCCCAGAGGGAGTGATTTGCCATTGGAATGGGCTGCCCAGGTAGGTGGTGGAGTCGCTGTCCCTGGAGGTGTTTAAGCAAAGACTGGATGAGGCATTTAGCACCATGGTCTAGTTGAGTGGATAAGGCTGGGTGCTAGGTTGGACTGGATGACCTTGGATGTCTCTTCCAACCTGTTTGATTCTATGATTCTGTGATAACGCACCAATGTTGTGGCTACTGCTAAGTTGAGCACCTAGGCTGTTCACTCCCCCGCCCCAAGAAGCTGAGAGGACAGAGCTGAACCAGCTGATCCAGACTGGCCAAAGGGATATTCCATGCCATACGACAACAGATATAAGAACCAAGTGAAAGAAGGAAGTTTGAGGAAGATTAGTCCATGGTGTCTGTTCTCTGGAAGGAACCACCAAGCATAGAGAGTCCTGCTTCCCAAGACTGAACATCGTCCTGCTGAGAGATTAACATCTCTCTCTCTGCTTTTGCTTCTGCGTGACCTATTGCTTTGCTTGTTGTCGTTATTAATTGCTTCTATCTGATGCCTGGCTTTTGTTAGATTCCCCCTCTCCTTGGTCTATTTAAGAGGGGGAGTGGCTTTTGTGGGCATCTGGCCCCCAGCTAGGGCAAAACCACCACACCTTATGAGGTTCACAGGCCTGTGCTTTGGTCAGGGCAACCTTCAGAATTAGTACAGGCTGGGGGGATGAAAAGATTGAGAGCAGCCCTGTGGAGCAGCACTTGAGGTTACTGGTGGGTGAGAAGGTGGACCAGCAATGTGCTCTTGCAGCCCAAAAGGCAAACTGCATCCTGAGCTGCATCAAAATAAGCATGGCAAGCAGGTCAAGGAACATGATTCTATCACTCTTCTCCACTCTCGTGAAACCTCAGCTGGAGTACCGCATCCAGCTCTAGAGTCCTCACGACAAGAAAGACACGAATCTGCTCAAGTAGAGGAGGGACATAAAAATGATCAGAGGGCTGTAACACCTTTTCTGTGAGGAAAGGCTCGGGGTTGTTCAGCCTGGAAAAGACAAGGCTCCAAGGACACCCTATTGTGGTCTTCCAGTACTTAAAGATTACTATAAAGATAGGAATAGGATTTTAATAAGGCCTCTTGCAACAGAACAAGGAGTAATCATTTGAAATAAAAGAGGGGAGTTTTAGACTTAGATAGAAGGAAGAGGTTTTTTACAATGAGGATGGTAAGATACTGGCAGAGGGTTGTCCAGAGAAGTGGTAGATGCCCCATCCATGGAAGCTTTTGAAGTCAGGTCAAACTGAGCTCTGAGCAACCTAATCCAGACAAAGATGTCCCTGCTCACTGCAGAGAGGTTGGACTAGACGACCTTCAAAAGTCCCTTCCAACCCAAACAATTCTATGAAGGAATTTATAGTCTTCAGCAAATGTCTTCAGCACCTCTCTAGGAGGAATGTAGCAGCAGCATCAAAGTGGTGATAAATAAATACTTCAGGAAATTTTGTTGAGCAACAAAGAGCTGTAAAGTGGCATGTATATAACAACACAAATATACGTTCCAAACTCAGCTATTTATTACTGCCTACGGCTTCACCAGGTCAAAACCCAGTGTCATCCTCCTCACTGCCAACTGCTAAGCTTTTGATGGAACAACTCATCTGCTTTTTCATCCTTCTAGCAGTCTGACAGGAGTGACAACTTAAAAATTTGCACACATTTCCCCAAACAAGTAACACCCAGCTGGTCTCACTAGTGCCATTAGAGATGCATGCCTTTGTTAAAGCAGTGCTTGCTCTCATGGCTTGTCCATGTTGCAGACAGAAGTCCCCAGGTTGTTGCAAGTCAACGCTCATTGAAGAAAGGCAATGGTGCTCCACGCCTTGCAGTGATCAGCCTCTTGAGTGGTTGCACTGGGACTGCTCTTGCCACCTTCTTAAAGGCTAATTACAGAAGCACAGAATGGACCTATCTGAGAGGGTCTGCACTTCCCTTAGGTGGTTCATAGCAGTGCTTGCAAGCCACAGCTGAGAATGGTGGTATCCAAGCTAGCTGAGGATTGAAGCTCTGCATACATCTGCCCAGCCAAGACACTCATAGGATTCTGCTCCCACTGCTTGTGCTTTGGCACAGAAAGTGATTTGGAGTATAGGAATTCCCTCAACCCCCTGGGGAAGGCTGCTGTGATCTCAGATGAAAAACTATTGTGCATAGTACTACCTTTTCTCAGAATCTCTCCCACTCCTGCTTAATTTCTTGTCTTTTTAGAAGGATGCCACCTTTTTAGAAGGATGCCACATGCCACTTTTTCCTATATTATTCAAATTCACTCCTTACACTGAATAGTATGTAGGAAGTCAAACAGGCATAACATGGAACTGCCTCTATTTTGAGGCAGAAAGGTCAGTAAGAAACATCGGACCCATAGTTCTACTTATTCCCAGTGACTTTGAGTTCACCAAGACTCCAGGCTGTGCAAATGGGAAATATGAATTTGGGCACAATTAAAATATTTCATGGGAAAGTATCCATTTTGTCTATCTTCAGAGGAAATACATAATTTTTCTTACAGAGGTGAGAATGGTTCCTTCGGACATTTAAGCTCTCCACTGTAAGTGATGTATGACTGTGGAGAATCACAACCAATTGTGCCTTGTATATATGAAGAGGTAATTTCTTTCCAGCAAGCTCCAGGACAAGAAAAATAGATGAGAATATAACATCCAAACATAGGACTAGATTGTAATACCCTCATTCCCAGTAACAAATCATGTTTTAACACAAATAATACCTCTTATGTCAGGAATACTGATGAAATAAAGGACTTTTTTTTTGCCCCCAAATAAAGGTCTGGCTTAACACAATCAAGCTTAGGAAAGGCAAATTATTTGTGCAACCTGTGACTTGAATGTATTTGATAGCTTTACTTATTTGCTACTTTTAATTTCATCATAGCCCCTAAAGATTCCACTTTGTATTTACTTTGGCCAACTTCAGCCAAAAGCCTGAGGTTTCATCCCTTCCTAATCTTTTATACAGTGATGAGCTACAGCTGTTCATATCTGTTTTCCAGAGTTCTCCTAGTCCTCCCTCTACGAGGTCTCTTCTGAACGTGACTGAGGAGAAATAATTGGATTTAAATAAGTTTAGGGACACAAACTAATCTGGATAGCTACAACCCATTATCATCTTACAGAAGGCACAGTAAACCCCCAACCACTTAGTGAGAGATGGATAGTGAAATTTAGCATTCGTAAGTAACTTTTCAGAAACTCTGGCATCGACCAACTCTCTAATTCATCATAGGTTTATGGCTGTTCCATAGCTTTTCACATCTACAGATTTATTTGTTCTGCCTTTGACAGAGTTTTCCAGTTTGAGCCAGTGGCCCTTCTGGAGAACAACTGATTTCTTCCAGCACAATTTTTTCTCTCACACTTGCATGGATTTGATGCTCATGACAGCATCAGACTTGCACATCTTGAAGCCAAGCCTCCCTCTTTATGCACTAAACAGACAGCTAGCTCCAGCATGCTTGCCAGCCTGGCCTGGAGGTGAATGAAATCCCTAACAGTAACAATGTAGCTCCTTAAAGCATACTTTACAATAGTGGATAGCAGGAAGAAATATGAGCAAGTGGTGAGACCACCATGTCACTATATTAACTCAAATAATTTGCCCTGCTGGTAAGTTACCAACAAAGTTCTAAACAAGTGCTGTTTGGCATATACTTCATCCATCTATTTCACAGGGGTCAGCAGCTCTAACATGGCAAACAAGCTACTGCAGCTGACACCCATCAAATTCAAACCTGGAACAGACCCCTTCACATCTAAATTGTTTTTTTTCTCTGTTGGCCAGGACTTACTACAATCAGCACTCTTGAAAGATAATATTCCAGCTTTGCTAACATCATGGGTGAATAGAGCAGAGATTGTATTTTCAGGACTCAAAGTCATGGATTACTGAATGCTCAGGTTTAGGGGGACCAGCTAAGGTTAGTGGCCCAGGCCCTTGCTCAAGAAGGGCCAGCTTTGAAGTCAGAGCTTCATCATTATAACATCTTGGCTGTACTAGAGGAAGAAAAACATATTCCTTTATCATCTCAGAAGAGGCTTCCAAATTAAGGCAGTCTTTATTTGTTTGTTTGTTTATTCTCTGTTATCTACTCTTGGGTATAAAGACCCTTTCACTCCAAAATCACTTCAACCTCTCATTGCAGTACAAACACCTCCAGAAACAAAATTGCCACAGCCTGTCTTTTTTGCACGCTCTCTTGCTTCCAACACTCCTTCAGAAGCTGCTTTTTGCCTCTAGCCCCCAGCAATCCAGATCCTGCCTCTTTGCTTGCCCACATCTGACTTCCTTTTCTGTCCCTCAGGCCCAACGCCCAGCTTCTGCCCTTCCTCCCCCCGGGCGCAACAACATCACCACAAAGCCTGAACTAACAGCAGATTTATTAGGCTGGCCCCTGCTCTGCTCCAAATTCCACTTTTAATATTAGTGTGTCTCATTAGCGTGCGCACGTGGCCAGCTGAGGACCAAAGGAAACACAGAAATCACTCAGTGCTCCCATTAGCAGACATTCTAACATTTTGCTTTAAGCGCAGACATCGGTGGGAGACTCAAGCATTTTATCTGAACCCAAAGAAATCAGTCGCAAAATTTGCCAACTCTAATCTATGCAGCATACATGTCTGTTATCTACTGCAAGACGCAAGATAAAACAAACAGCCCCCAGCAGAAATGCCGTGAAGAAATCCTCCATTCAAATGTGTCATGAGAAATACAGCAAGAAAAGGTTTTTCCCCAGATGAGGTGAAGGACAGAAGTGTAGAAAACAGAGGTTACACTTCCTTTTTAGGGAATGGTTCGTTGTGGTTTTAAAGAAGAAAAAAATGTGGTGTGTCAGCCATTGGCAGAGGAAAATGTAAGTTATACTATTTTCAGCTGTAGATCTAAACCTTTGTTTAATTTGGCTTCTTCCCCGATCAGGTTACTCCTCAGCCTCCTGTCCTCAGCAATGCTACTCCCTCCTGTACTAGACAGCAAGGCATTTAAAGCAGAAGACATCCTTAGGACAAGAGTGAGAGGGATCACACATTATGGCTCGGTAACAACACTTCACTTAAAAGGTACCCAAAGCTGAGGCTGAATCCTACCTGCTGTGTGGCCTTAAGGAATACCTTGTGTATTTGGCTGCCTGCACATATGTAACATGGAATAGTGAGGGCTTCTCAGAAGGGCTGCAGGGTGATGGGCACGCTTACTGTAACTGCATTCTGAATACTGATTCCACTTATGCTATCACCACACGTCCCAGGAATTAGCACCTCTGAATTCTTGTATTCACAAGCTTGGCAAGCATATTTTGGGGAAAATATTACTGCTTGTACCACACACGCAAAATTTGCTGTCCACGGAAATCAGAGCCAATTTTGGCCCCGAGGCTAAACAAACCAATCTCTTTGTAAGAAAATAAAAGGGGAAAGCTCAACATAGGAAATACTACAGAAAAAAAATTACTGTTCTCTTATGCTTTGCCTTGTCACACACTCTCCTCTGGCTTTAACCTTGTGCTTAGATTTTGATGACACAAAAGGGAAGCATTCCTGCTGCTTCTTGCGTTTCAGTAGCATTAGTAACTTCACTGTCTCAGCCCTTTCTATAAGCCTGTCTCACCGGTGACACAAGCTACCGGTTTTATACAAGCATTCAGTTAACATTTTATATGTTAACCCTTAGGTTATTTTTTTTAATGCCATATACACACTCTCTATAAATGTTTTTGTCTGCTTTTATGGCTGTTTTGGAGCTGTCTGTATCTCACAAACAAAAGGACAGTGCTACAAATTAGCCATAGAATCACAGAATGGTTTAGGTTGGAAGGGACCTCAAGGATCATCCAGCTCCAACCCCCTGCCATAGCCAGGGACACCTCCCACTAGAGCAGCTTGCTCAAGGCCTCATCCAGCCTGGCTTTAAACACCTCCAGGGAGGAAGCATCCACAACCTTCCTGGGCAACCTGTGCCAGTGTCTTACCACCCTCACTGTAAAGAACTTCCTCCTAACATCCAGTCTAAATCTCCCCTCCTCCAACTTAAACCCATTCCCCCTCGTCCTGACATTACTAAACCCTGTAAATAGTCCCTCCCCACCCTTCCTGTAGGCTCCCTTCAGATACTGGAAAGCCATGTGTAAACACAGTGAAACCCACACAAATACTAACTTTAAAAATGCTTCCGTTACCACACTACACTCCTAGCGCTCAGCTTTCCTACGGAGCCCATCACCTCTCCAAGTTACAGGACCAGCTTCAGACTCTGGCTTTGAAGACAAGCCTCTAAGCCGCTTGGAGTAAACATAAAACTTTGACAGTAAAGGGTACCTCGGGGGGACTACACCTCCACTGTTTCTATGGGAACTTGGTTTGAGAGTTTTAGTGGTATCAGAGACAGTTCAGCTCTGTACGGCAGGTTTAGCTCCTCCAGTACCAGCCCAGCACCTAAAGCAGGGTCCCATTTTCCCAGCCTAATACTCCTACCTCTGAGGCTAAGCAAAATTCTGATTGTGGTGTGGTGCTAAGGGACGTGGTTTAGCATCAGACTTTGGTAGAGTTACATAAATGTTGGACTTGATTATCCTAAAGGCCTTTTCCAACCAAATGATTACAAGAAGCTGAGACACCTGGAGCTCTTTAGTCTGGAAAAGAGAGGATTGAGAAGGGATCTCATAAACGCATATAAATATCTAAAGGGTGGAGGTCAACAGGATGAGGCTGGGCTCTTTTCAGTGGTGCCCACTGATAGGATGTGGGGTACAAATTAGATGTCATGGATTGAGTTGGACCTGCTGCAGTTATTCATACTGTGATGCAGTCATGCTAGCTTCAAGAAATGAAAGTGCCAACTGAACCAAAGTATTAAGAGGCCTGAAGTTCAGGTTGCAACATGGGAGGCTTCCTGTTCCCATTGCTGCATCTGGGTTCTGGCTTCTTGGATGTTGCCTCTTCTCTGCAGGCATGGTAGTGGAATGGGTGGGAGTCAGGTAGCTGCTGGTTGTTTTTTTCTCTGTATTTCACTATGCTTCTTCTGCAAATAGGCTAAGCTAAGCTAATCATGAATTGTATTATTAGATTAATTAGATTACTACCCAAGGTAATTATGCATTGTGATTATGACATGTTATATTAAACTCTTATCTCTGTAGCTCAAGACTGAGTTTTGTATCTTATTTTTCCCCTCACTTATGTGTTGGGGTAGCAGGCAGGTTAGCCCATGAGTTAAACCATTACTCTAGATCACAGGGAGTTCCACTTGAATTTAAGGAAAAAAAAACCCATTAATTAGAGGGTGATGGAGCACTGGAACAGGCTGCCCAGAAAGGTTGTGGAGTCTCCTCTGGAGACACTCAAAATCAGTCTGGATGTGTTCCTATGTAACCTGAACTAGGTGAACCTGCTTTAGCAAGGGGTTAGAGCAGATGAACTCTGGAGGTCCCATCTAACCACTATTTTGTGACTCTGTGATTCTAGAACTGCACACTGGCTCATTGCAGAAGCAAAGGAAGGTCTCTCTTAAGGCACTAATCTTTTGAATTAATTTAACATTATCCATAAGTGCATCCTCAACCCTTCATGGACTTATTCATTTTCCATCAGTCAAGCTGCTTCATGCTTGTTTTCCCCTGCAGTGTAATTCTCTATTTTACAAGAAGAAATGCATTTATTGTGCATATTGAGGCAGAAGAAGCAACAACTAATAAAAGGAAGGGCAGACCTTTCTTCCTGTCTTTCAGTTTTGTTACGTGTTTCTTTTAACAAACAACAGACTTATTTAGATGGATGCTTACCACTGTCAGTACCTGTCATCCTACCTTCTTTGCTTTATTCACTTTGTCTGCTCAGTTCAGATCTCAGTTTGGAGGCATTGTACACTGACTGTTCGCTTGAATCTCTTCATGATCTGTTGCTTGCAACTTGAGTTCCTCCCATGCCATTCTTCTTGCTCGAACTGGTTTTCTCAGCTTCTTCTGCAGGGCGTTCCAGTGGCATCCAGGAGATACTCACTGAAAAAGACACAAAGAAGCAACCCCTGCTCCATCAACAGATTAAACCTCAGGATTTTCCTGTCCCCTCTGGGACCTTCCTGAACTGGCATTCCAGACAACACACATTTCAGACTGCCTCCCACAGAGCCTCCTGTGAGTCAGCTTTGTGTGACGTGGAGCCTGTATTAACACAGTCATGCAGTGTGCACAGAACTGCGGGTTCAGATAAGGCGCACCTATGCGTCCATCTGAAAAATTCCCATCTGGGTCTAGCTTGGTGGCATTTTCCAGGCAGCAATCAGATTTCTTTGGGAAGGAAAAGCTATCAAAACAACATAAGAAAAACTCCAACATAGAAGATGGAATCCAATGATGGATTACAAAACCAGAGCTTTTGCAAGACCAAGAATGATAATTCTCCAAGCCGGTGACCTTGCCTTCAGAACAATATGTTTTATGTGGCTGTGTACTAAGGTGTCATTGTAAAAGGGGGCTGGGGGTGGGCAGGCACCCAGAAGGACAGAATAGATTGCCCCCAGAGGTTGTGGATGTCTCCTGCCCTGGAGGTGCTCAAGTCCTTGAGCAGCTGAGTCTAGTTGTGAGATGTTCCTGCTCATAGAGGGGAAGTTGAAGTAGATGATCTCTTAAGGTCTCTTCAAACCTAAGCCACTCTGTGATTCTGTGATGCCTTGGACATCTGAAAAGATGGAGTGAAAAATACCATTAACGTTATAAACACCACCGCGTTAAGCCTGGTGCATCCTTTACCACCTCCATCTGTCCTTCACCACAAACACACCTCGACTGAGTGAAGGGCATGACTGAGCTTTCCGAAGTCACTAGATTACGGCTGCATCCACAACAAGAGGCACAGGGAGCACATCTGTTGATCAGACATGGCTACACCTGTGGCATAGCAGGGGGCACTGAGTGGGAAAAAAGGATGCCAGCCAGAAAGGCAGGTGCTGGAGGGCTGATGACACAGAGCTGGTGCAGTCAGCACTAGGGGGTATAAATAATCCATGATGATCAACAAGACTTTCGAGCCTACCAGAAAAACATCATAATGGTTATTAATAATAGAGGCCATTCTCAAAGTGCCCTGGAGCACTACGCGTATTCCCTTAAGGCCCATGACAAAGTGTGGCAGTGATCCTGTCCTGCACATCTAAGGCAGTGACTGGCAGATAATCTGCAGGAGACCGGTGCTGGCGCCGGGGTTATCAAATCAAGTCCCAGAGATAAGGCGGCCGGCTGGCCCTGCAGCTACCACAGAGAGGCCGCGGCTCACACTCGTGTGTTTGCCTTGCTGTCTGTCTCCTGCTGCTCCCCTTGGCCTGGCACCGCCTCCGCAGGCTGGCAGGGCTGAAGGGCGGCAGGCGGGACGCGGTGGGTGCAGCACGCAGGTGGTGCAGACGCCTCCCCGGGGAGCGCCAGCATCGCTGCTCCGCGGCAGGGGCACGCCGCGCAGCAGGCAGCGTCCTGACCGCGCTGCTGCCAGGGCGCCTCACTAGCCCCTCAGATGGACACGCATGGGGCAACGAGCAGAGGAAAACTGGCATGGCTAAAGGGCTAAAAGGGGAGCGTGCCCATGCTCACACACTTCCTATAGGCTTGCGTCTTTGCTTAGCTCACGATGAAATCCCCATTTCTTCATTCACTCAGTCTCCTCCCTCAGTCCAGCTCTCTAAATATGCTTCTTCCATAAATACTGACGTACTGCAGTGGGATCCAGCCTGCCATAACTAACAGGCGGCACATTACACAAACTAAGGTCTGCAGTCTAAGCTCTGGTGAAATCCGCAGGGCAAATCACATCTTTCTATTACACTCAAACTAAGTTTTTCGCTTTTCTGCCACCCTTTATTAATATTCCACTGGTTTTGCTGCTTTATGCTGGCAATTTGTTTTTGATTTTGTTTTGTTCTTCGGGACAGAGACAGTCTTTTTTTACCACAAAAGCTCATTGTTCTTTCAAAAATAACTTTTCCCCCTCTGTGTCCTAATATCTTCTCACAGCAATGCTGTTATCACAACTGCAACAGAGTCTCTGGACCCATGTACAGACAACATATACTAACAGATTTAGTGGTCTTAACTACCAAAAAAGACAAAGGTTTCCCCACCCACTCACCTTTTTATACTATTTGTTCCATTTGCTATCCAAATGTCAGCGCTCATTGTCTGCAAAATGACTGTGGAACCAATGATTATGGCGTGGCGCGTTTCCTTTGAGTGACAGTGCCTGCACAATGACTTTTCTCCGACACACTCGGCAGTCGGCATTAAATATTCTTGGCATCTAGCCTGAATAACAACACACATACTGAGACCTGCCAGCATTGGAAAGTCCCTAAGTCCCAGGAGCTAAGATTAATTTCCAGCTATTCTTAACATTTTCTCACCACTCCACCCAGTTTCTTGGGTCTTCCCACCCACTACAATCTTACAACCGCCTTTGTGGAGTTTCACAAAACTTCCCGAGACAGTTTCGGATGAGTGGAGAGCACTTAAGCCCCCTCCTTGAATTGGACATGCCAGCAGTGCTTTCCTTGACTTCACAGAGGAAGGCTCGACTGGGTACAATTTCACCTCTGTTTATTACCACTCAGGAGTGTACCCAAACTAGTTTGCCTCTGAGGCAGAGGGATGGAAAACATGATGTCTAAGAAAAAGACAGCAGAAAGCACTCCTCTAACCTTCTTCACCCTCTTTTAAACCCAGATATGAAGGCAAGTCTTGCAAGATGCTGAGCATCATTAATTTCCATTAAGAATAGATGAGATGAGGGCACTCATAGGAAAGACTACAGCCTCAGCACCGGTCACTGTCAAACCCAAGTTTATGCTAGTTGTGGAAAAAAAAAACCCGGAAAGAATCATGATAGCACCTATTTCTTAGCACAGATCATCCTTCTGCTCATGAAACATTGCTCTCTGAAAAACAAAGAGGTTTCACAATCATGGACCACAGTCTCCTTTTCACCAAGAGCTCTATGATGAGAAACAGGGGAAACAACAACACGGGAAATGAGAAAGCCTCTCTTCTGGCATTTCCAACTGAAAGGAAAGCAGGAGGCATGAAAAACCTTCACACACTTTTCGCTTTGGCTTTCTACCCACAGTGGTTAGGATCAGCTTTGAAGAACTACCAAAGTTTCTGATCAAAGTTTTCTGGATAAGACAACTTGGCCAGTTAATGTAGAATGGCTTTTTTTTGTTGTTTGTTTTTAATGAAAGGTGTGGGTTTTCCTTAAACAGATGCCTGTAAAGGCATCTCACTCCCGAAGGCTTAAACATCCTGGTTTAACCAGTTTTAGTCAGTGAGTCAATTCTCTGATAGAGGTTACTAAGTAAAATGCAGCTCGTTTGCTCTTTCTCTCACAAGTTTCTCTCCACTGTTTCTCAGATCACCTGCTATTATATTTAGGACTGATCTGAGTTAGAAACTCTAACAGAGGCCTTGTATTAATCACCATAAAAGACTGTTATGATGCCCATTTCTATTTTAGACAGTTGGCTGCAACCCCAGCTCTTACAGTGAGCAATGCCAGACTTTTGTTTCTGTTAGTGTTTTGTCATTGGCTTTTTTTTCTCATAGGTGCTTAAGAAGCACTTGCAAAACATTTCAAGTAGCTGCCCATGCAAAAAACCATATTCCTCAGCTACTGTGTGTGTCTAATTTCAACTGCTTGACTCCAGTGCTTATAATGGCATCTGTACATAACTTGAGCATCTATATCTGAAAAAAAACCCCTCTCAAATTCAAACGACCAACCAGACACCACCAGACTAACCTCCAAGCATTTCTTCAGCATGGTTTCCATAGTGGCCTATGGATGCAAGCAGATGTAGATCTTTATTGTTTTCCTATCTGATTGAAATGTAATGATTTTTTAAATGCCTGCTCACAGGTAAACCCTCATTCAGCCTTAGTTTATACTAGATGCTGTTTTAAGTACAGTGGCAGAAGTACCAGATCTGTGCTTTCATCCTCCAACACTTTAAGTTAATGGATTACAAACCACACGCACCTAAAAAGAGTCCCAGTCACAAGGTATTACTTCAGCATAAATATTGAAGAAACCAGGTATTAAGTTTCAGTCATTAAAGTTCAGGGAACAGATTTCTTCCTGTGATTGTCATTAATGTGATGGGAAACTACCTATGGATCTTTTTGGTAAAGTAGTAACAAAAACTACTTACAAAACATTCAGAGCTTGAGAGGCAACCAGGCTAAACACAGCAGTGAAAAAAACAAAACTGTCACAAGTCACCACTGTAAATTAGAAACAAAACACCTCAAATCAGAGAATCATAGAATGAACTGGGTTGAAAGGGACTCTTGCAGGTCATTTTGTGTGTCTCCCTCCCTCCCCAGAGAGCAGGGGTATCCTTAACTAGATCAGGTTGCTCACAGTGAAGTGATGAAGTCTTGGTACCATGGGCACATTTTGGAAGTGGAACACATCTCTGTAGTAAAGCGATCAAACTGATGCTGTATTATCAAGAATAAATCCATGGTTTTGTGGAGAGCACTCCCACATTAGATACCTGCTGGTTGGCATGATGTGTTTCAACAGCTTCTGATGTTTTGGAAGTGCCATCTTTGCTCCCTAAAGTAATTGCAGTTGCAAGAGGACCATTCTCTTTCCTCTCCTACTCACTTCAAGACTTAAGTGAGCAGCAGCACCTTTTCCAGTGAAAACCAGCCCTTGTCAGGGGTTAAACACACAGCAAAGCTTCTAGTACACTAGTTGCTTACCCTTATACACACACACACACATACTATATACTATCAACCAGTAACAGGCACCATACATTTAAGCTTGTATTTCTCACACCCCTAAGGCAGAAATTCTCTCATTGCTGCCTCACTCCTCCTCAGCTGGTGAAACCAGTAGGCTGCCTGGGAGGTCAGTGGATGTGGATGCTTACTTGCAAGCCACTCACAAGCTGTGTGCCAAGGGACAGTGAGTGTCTAAGTGACTGCTCCAAAGCACCTGCCTGTTGCTTAATACTACAGCACTGCACTTGCAGCATCTCCACATCTCTCTTGTCATCTTGCCAACTGAATCACAGAGTTTCTTAGCTAGGAAAAGACCTTCAATATCATCAGGTCCAATCAGTTTCATACTGAAAAGTCCTTGACTAAATCACATCCCTCAGCACAACATCTAATCACTATGAATCGCTATGGTTGGAAAGGACCACCAGGATCATCCAGTCCAACCTTCATCCCAGCATCCTTAATCACTAGACCACAGCCTCAAGCACCACATCCACTCTCCTTTTAAACACCTCCAGGGATGGGAACTCCACCACCTCCCTGGGCAGCCCGTTCCAGTGCCTGACCACTCGCTCAGGAAAGAACTTCCTCCCAACATCCAACCTAAACCTCCCCTGACGCAACTCGAGGCCATTTCCTCTTGTCCTATCATTAATAATTCAGGAGAAGAGACCAGCTCCAGCCTCACTACAACGTCCTTTTAGGTGGCAAGACTGTTCAAAGCCATTAGAGAAAAAAACATTACCACCTAAAAACTCTCCCAAATATATTTCCATAGCAATTGATTTTTAAATGGAATATTCTTAAACTAAGCCAATTAACATATCAGTTCTTCTACAGTGGCATTTTGCTGGGAGAGGTCTCTCTTTGGGGAATACTTGAGCATGCAGACTTGCTTTCTAGGAAGGACTCTTCCTAATATTTGACTCCCCAAAAGCAGAGAAGCCTTGCTCAGAGTCAGGACATTATGGACTCATCCCACTGATGTTAAAAAACAGACCTCATGTCAGTTCATGCTAGATAAATGGCTACTATATGCATTGGTGCAATTCATTTTAGTCCTTGAAAAACAGAAGGGCAAAAATGTCCTTTTCTTTTTTTTTTCCCTTTTTGGAAAGCCATTAAATGTTCTTTTACTAATCACATCACAGATGTTTTCAGACCCATAGACATAGTACATAAACAGTGCCATGAAGTGTGCATCACTAACTTCTCTTGAAGTAGGATTACTACTGTAATGAGATATGAGCTCAGGAAATTCGACCATTTCCATTAACAGAAATTGGACTAATCTTCCTCACTGCCCATAACTCTAAGAGTATGTGAATGTAAAGGCCAAAAGATTTTTGCTTATATTAAACAAAAAACAAGGAATGCTACAATTACAAGCAAGGTCACCTTCTCTCTGTTTGAGTTCCTTGCAAGCACTACAACGTGGAAAGAAATTATGAGACCTAAGAGTCACTTATCCTCTGGCTCTGTTTTTCTCTAATTAATTAAATGGGTGAAAAGCAGGTGCTCAGGGCCCATAGATCAGCATCAGAACAATGCATTTCATAGCTGCTCTGAGAGGACAACTCCAGAAGCCAACCACAGAATACATATAAAAGAGGCCTTCTGATGTAGTCCCTTATAGCAAAAAACTGCTGGATGCCCCAGATTACTCCATTACGTCCCATTAAATTATATCAGTTGTTTGTTGCCAGCCTATTCTTCATGTAGCCCTTTGGCTTTGTAACCAAAGCTGCTGGAAACCTGCTTAATTACTGAATTGTGTTTGTTAAAAAAACTTCTTAAGCAATGGGTGGAAAACTGTCATTTGGTAGAAAAAGCACAGCAGACATATTAAAAGAGAAGAGGACAAAACAAAACCAAAACCCAACCAACCATCACCACCACCAAGAACAACCACAAAATATCAGAAGATCACAAATCAGAGACTGAATGCTGTTACATTAAGGTTTTTCACTAGGTTTCTTTCAGCACTATATTTCTTTCATGTTCTTGACCAAAGGGCTCTCGGGTAAGGAAATGTTCATAAGTTGCTTCCTGAACAAGTCTCTTCAATTACTTTGCTGCCTCTGCAATTTGAACACTTAGAAAAGTCTAAGGGCAGCACAGCAGCATTAGTAGAGCAACTAGGGTGGTCTTGTTACTTTAAACCTCTTTGAAAATTCACAGCCTGCAACCATCTCACATGCCAATGTCCACTCTGGCTTGGAGGCAGAGGATAAAAAAAAAAGCCCTTTGGAGAGGCCTATTAAATAAATCTTGTTTTCACAACAGTAAAATCCCTAATAGTTTTGATTCACTGAAGCAGTCCTCCTGAACAACTCCTTTTGTTTTCAATCACTTTTATAACAGTCTCAAAACTAAAAAGCCAGACCAGAATACCTGTCTGTGTCTGTGCACACATATAAATTACCTCAACAGACTGATTTTTTAAGGGCTTCTTGTCAGCTTGGAGCAATTAATTTTTTTTTCCAAGTCTCAAGAAAATTTATTTGACTCTAAAAATAGATTTTAATCTATTTGCTCCTCCACACTTAACAGCACTCCTTTGTATGCATTTCTGTATTACTATAAGGACATACATCACTTAATGAAAAACACAGACAATAAGAACCTTGGAGTTGTGTTGCTGCAGATCCATTATCAGTCAGGCACTCCTTTACTCTGTATTTATTCCAGTCAAGAGGGGGGGAAATAATCTGTAGTTCCTCTTCACTGGAAACTCCAAAGATATTTTTAATGTAAAAAAGGGATGTTTAAGGCCAAAAGGAAAATTCTTTTAAATGGATAGGCACTGAGCACAATGAATTTCATTCAGCCTCTGTTCTCATGCCTACCAATCTCCATCTGAAACATTAAACACTTAACCCACAAGACGCAAAGAGATTTCAAAGATTCCTCTTCAGGGACAGAAATAATTATCTTCCAAGCTTTAGGTTCCAAGGGCTTAGAAGTGGGATTGTACAAAGAAATAATTAAATTAGAAATGGCACCACAGCATAGTCTCCTGAAAAGGTGAATTCATTGGCTGCACTGATAGAAAAGAATATTCACTGCTTGTGCAAAAACTAAAGAGCACAATGGAAAGGGATAGATTCTGTTCTCAGCTCTCAAAACCACCAGTCTCAGAAACAGGCTTGATGGAGACATGAAAAGAAAAAGCTAGTATAAGAAAGCCTATTTTTATGGGGTCAGGTAAACTCATGAGAGAGCCCTCCTCAGAAGGTTATAGAAAACAGCTGGGTGACAGGGAATCTAGCAAACCTGGTTTACTGGCTTACAGCTAGCTCTTCTGAATTGCTCTTTCCCACTCTCCAGGGTCCCATCCAGCAGATTAGCACTAATGAGACATTCAGATACCTTGGAAAACACTGCTGCAAAATTAAAAAGAACATTTAAAATGTAGGGAAAGGAGAGAGAGGAGAGGGAAGGAAAATTAAAGATGTTCAGTGCAACACTTCTTACACCCTCTTCAACACTCTTAAAAAGATCATCATGTAAAAGGCCAGAAATAGCTTCTTTTAAATCCTTACATGTATACATGCATGCAATATATGTCCTTCACTGCAGCACCTGTGTAATGAAGTAATAAGGAAATGAAAGCAATTCTACTTCACAAAATAGACTAGAAACAGCACAGGATCATTTCCACAGGGTTCAGTAATAATCTCCCCTCTCTGCCGTGCTCTTCAGAGTCACTACTTTTTGTGCAGCTTTACAAGCAGGAGGAAAGAAGCTTCTACTTCTCTTACAATTATTCACCCTGCTGCTTAACTAAATGAAAGCTGAATTAAAAAGAGGTGAGGAACTGCTGGCCACAAACTCACTCAAGATCAGCCAGGTTTAGTAAATACCTAATAGGAGGAAGCAGCAGAGGAAATGGAAATTGTAAAGGGACTCAAGACTCCTGTAGACTTCCATGGTCAATTACAGAGGTGCATTGCTGAACCAGCTTTTCAGAGAAAGGGTTCTGATATTTGTCTAGCACAGACTTCTAACTACAAGGCATGTCAAAATTTACAGTATTTAAAGGAATGTCAAAAGTGTTTGAAAATTCTGAGTGAAAAAAATCACTGCAGATTGTTACACATCTATGCAGTGAGCTTCATGTGCTATTTATCCAACATTTCTACTTGAAAACAAATAAACAGTAAGAGAAAGAACATGTTTGTGCTGGAGACAAAAGCATCTGAAGTATGAATCTGCAAGGGGCTGGAGGTTAGAAGAAAAAGAGTGTCAGCATCAATCAATTTATTTTCCAGGTAGGTGAAGTTCCAACGTCAAATTTAACTACAAGTCAATAAATTCCACTCCTATCGAAACCGTACAGGCCACAGCAGTTGTGTGAAATCACATACTGGGCACACAACCATAGCAGATGCAAATAGCAATTTGCTATCAGCTGGAGAGTAGCCATGACTTACAGCCCAAAACATGCAAAACAATTTTATCTTCAAGGTTTCACAGAAAGGCACAGTGTAACAGGAAAAGCAGCTAATAAGAACAGGGAGCTACAGCTATGCAGTCTCCTAGATCCTCCCGCAGTGTGGCTCCATTTTTTACCCCTACGCCAAAGCTTTGCCACAGATCAAATTGGAGCACTACTGCATCACAGAATCGCTATGGCTGGAAAAGAACTCTGAGGTCATCAAACCCAGCCTATAACCTAAAACCATGCCACCAAGTGCCTCATCCAGTCTCTTCTTAAAGACCTCCAGGGATGGTGACTCCATCGCCTCCCTGGGCAGTCCATTCCAGTGCCTAATCGCCCTTTCTGTGAGCAAGTGCTTCCTAATATCTGACCCTGGCACAGCTTCAGACCATGCCCTCTTGTCCTGTCACAAGTTGCCTGGGAGAAAAGCTTGACCCCCACCTGACTACAACTTCCCTGCAGGTAGTTGTAGAGAGTGATAAGGTCCCCTCTAAGTCTCCTCTTCTTCAGGCTGAACAACCCCGGCTCCCTCAGCCTTTCCTTGCAAGAGGAGCTCCTTCCAGCCTCTTCACCAGTCTCATCACTCTCTTTTGGACCTGCTCCAGCACCTCAATATCCTTCTTGAAGTGAGGGGCCCAGAACTGGACACAGTACTTGAGGTGAGGCCTTACCAGTGCCAAGTACAGGGGGAGAATTACATCCCTAGTCCTGCTGGCCACACTATTCTGATACAGGCCAAGATGCCATTGGCTTTCCATGCCATTTCACCTGGGCCACGGTGAAATGATGTTCATCGTGGGAACTTAACTTATTCTCTGTACTGTACCAAACAATCCCACTGCCTGAAGACTAACTGGTGCCTGCCATTTGGCTGTATGCACTTGCTTTCTGACCAATGTACAGTTATTTACCTCATTATCAGAACAGAGCTCCAGAACCTCAAGGGTCATCAGAAGTTTGCAGGAAGTGTAATTGTTTGAGTGAAGCAGACTGCCAGCTCTCCACTCAGTCAAGGTCAGATAGCCGTGGGGTGGTGTGTGGCACAGTGGTTGTGTCTTCTTTTCATCTGTGCTTTGGTGAAAGCTTTTGTTTCCTGTGCAGGGGAAAAAAACCACAAATTACATATTCTGTTCCTACTACCTGACATGATATAAAAAAATGACATTAAAACAGGTATGCAGAGAATAATATCCTGGACACAGAAGGTTTTGACAAGGTAGCACTGGTAATCCCTGGTTAGACAAAAGCATAACTCTGACCTTTCAGCTGAAACAAAAGGCAAAAGAATCTTTTGGGCAGCACAAGCACTGACTCCTCTGAAAATGAGAAGCACTGATTACTATCCTAGCCTAGGGGAAAAATTGCAATTCAGAAATTGCTTGTTCTTGTCACAGTAAATCTTGAATGCTTTTAATGAAAGTTTCTCTCTTTCATGAAGTATTTCTTGCTAAAAAACAGGACAGCACATTAATATGGGGCTTTAGATAACCTTAAAGTCAGGTTTAATTGGGGCAATTCCCTCCAGTGAATCGAAAGACGGCATTCATCTTCACTGCCTGCTTGGAATGCTAAACTGAAAGCAGGGCTGAAATGTCAAGGTAAAATAATGCTAATAATTATTTTGAATGTTACGTTCCCCTTGACCTTGGAATTTAAGAGGCTGAGATGAAGGCCTTTTTTCAGAAGTCAGGAAATCATCTGGAGGCTTCGTTGACATTTATGATTAATGCAATCTGACAACATTAGGGAAGGAGACACAAAAAACGCTGTTTCCAGCAAAAGGGTAATTTCATCTTATAATGTTGTAGAATCTACAGATAAAGGTACAAAACAGCTCACCACTTATATAATATTACTGCCAGTGTTTTCAGATGTGAAAACATGAGTAAGCTTAAAGCAGTAAGAGCAATCTTTGTAAAACAAAATTCATAGCACTGTCACGAAGGAGAAGAAAATGTTCTCCATTTCATGCAAGTAATGATTTCTTGTAAGACACAGAAACTAGGCCACAAAGCCCCCAGTCCAATTGCTTCACTATTATGTCCTGTTAACACAGAAGATTTTCCACTTCATTTACAGCCTAACACTAGAATGATAACTCTGTGGGGTGAAGATTTTATATATTAGCATCCTGAAGCGAGTCTTGCAGACTTTATTGGCACCTCACGTGTCACAGAAGACATCTCCCTGAATGATGGCAAGCACACGGCAAGGGAAAGCCTTAAGTCTTTCATGGTCAGTGTTGGAGGAGACTGCACACTCATCTTCCAGAAAAAGAATCCTCTTTTGATCTAGTCTAACTCCAGGCAAATAAAATGCTGCTGTTGAGGACAAAGGGAGGAATGAAGGTATTTGTTAATGCCTGGCATCTGCAGGGATAACTCTTGTGACAAGTCCAGTTTCCTAAAGATTCGAGGGGATACTTTCCTAACACCTCCATGCCTGACAAGTTACTCTCTTAAAGATTTCTCATGAAATTTGGATGTTTTAAAGCTTATACACACAGGACATCTTTAACAGAGTGTGGACGTGGCGACTAGGGACATGGCTTAGTGTTGACCCCTTCAGTGCCCAGTTGAGGGTTGGACTGGATGATCTTTGAGTAATCTTACAACTGGATGTATTCTGTGATTATGTGAATAGAATAGAATAGAATAGAATAGAATAGAATCAGTCAGGTTGGAAGAGACCTCCAAGATCATCCAGTCCAACCTATCACCCAGCCCTGTCCAGTCAACTAGACCATGGCACTAAGTGCCTCATCCAGTCTTTTCCTGAACACCCCCAGGGATGGCAACTCCACCACCTCCCTGGGCAGCCCATTTCAATGGCAAGACATAAGGAATAAATTGAAGACATAAGGAATAAATAAATAAGCAAACAAATCTCTTAAGACCATGTCCTAACCATAACAAGCAACAGAGAATGTATTTCTCATTTTCTGTCCTGATTCAATGGTAATCCTTAACTGCTAGGCTTGGAAATATATTAAGAGTGGGAAGGTAAGACAATACAGGCATTCATAGTGAAAATTTAATCTTCTTAAGTTAGTTTGGAGCTAAGATCATTTGAAACAGAAGAGATACTTCACTTTAGAGCCTACCTACTGCTCATGTAACAGCCAACACATTTTGTCCAGCTGTGCCTTTAACCGTGGTCCAGGCAAGACTTAAATAGGTATTTGCAGAACGGACTGCTACAGTTCTGAGCCCATTATAGACTGAGTAAATGGCAGAACTTTTCAAGATGGTCCAACTAACCACTCCAGATCCTAGATGGAGCATTTATACTCCAGGTGAGCATCCTAATCCAGACCTGAAAAATCCTATTAATAAATTCTATTGAAAGGACTTTGCACTCATTCCAGCATATTGAGGACTTTTCCATCTGATGTATCCTCTCTGTGGGTCTTTATGAACAAAGATGACATCTTTATGAACTTCTTTTGTGAAATGCTTTTTCTCTCTCAAAATTTACTATTCAGCCTCTGTGATCTGTGTTAGTGTGCTAGTTTGAAGCTAGCTAGAATGTTTTGGTGAGAAGAACTAGATCACAGGCTGTGAAAAAGAAACAAAGGGTGATGTCTGCTTCACTCATAGGCTTGCTGAGATGTGTAAGAACAAGAATCCAAACATAGATCAGGCACTTCTGCTTGGGAGCTCTGGGCTGCATTTTTTTTCTCTCTCTAGCCTCTCTCTGATTAATCCACTTTGCTTCCTAACCCCCCTGGCCAAACCTCCATTCTTCCTTGGGACTGGGGTACGGTTGAGAGGGGTGGGAGAAGGTGGAAGGGCAGTTGGGAGCCCCTCCTGGGGACTCAGGTTTCTGGGAGGGCTGTTGTGTTTCTGTATTACCTTTTTACCTTGTCTATTTCTCTATATAACTGTATATACTGTAAATATCTGCTTGTATCTTGTGCTAGCTGTAAATATAAGCTTCATTCATATTTCCAGAGCTGTCTGAGTCTAGTCTGGGTGATTTCCAAAGTGGGGGGGGAGTGGGTAACACCCAAACCATCAAAGATAGTATTGTCCTGCTCCAGCAGGGGAGTTGGACTCGATGATCTCTTTGGGTCCCTTCCAACTCCTAACATCCTATGATCCTATGCTGAAAACTGAATTCCTATTTTGACTTACGAATAAATATGGTACAGACATTCCAAAAAGAATGGTAATACATTGCCTAAATAAAGCAGGCCAGATTTTTTAAAGTGAGGCAAAACATACAGAATGCTACATGATTGTTCAGTTTTAATAGTCAGTTACTGCTACACATATGTACACAAAGCAGCTGCCTGCATATGCCAATCCAATGGCAGACACTAAACCAGCCATCTGCACGTTCTATACCCTATCTTCATTAAAAAACAATAGAGTAATTGCTCATTTATTCTCTAGGAATATTTGCATGGTTTCCCACATTATTTTCTAAAGAGACATTCTACCTAAATTCAGCATGCAGATGAATGAGTCTTTTTGTATATATACAGGCCAGAGTTTACCATTTAAAATTTGCATTGCAATACCAATGCTAGCAGGATTTCTCCATTGGAGAACTGATCTCTGCCAAGGACAGGTACTTCTCCAGTCATGGAAACACCCATGCATTAGGCATAAACACTAATGCTACCATGTCCTTCTCTTCCCAGCACTGACAGCCAGAGGCTTTGGAGCACAGAAGCGGCCAACTGCACCTTCACACTTCTCCAGGAAACCAAGTGAGATGACAGGAGGATGAAAAGATGACATTGACCCAAGCTGCACAGAATGTGCTGCAAAAGTCATTAAGCATAGAAAAGAAGTTGGCTGGCAAAACACATGAACTCCTGAATGAAACGGTCCACCTGGACCAGTCTGTTGAACATGAAAGACTCATGGAAGCCACTGCCAGACTGTTCTCTAACCTCCCCCAGTTGTCAAATGGCCAAAGTAAGGCTTTACAGGGGATGGCTCTGCCCATAAGAGACTTACAGACAGAGGCTCATGCATTTTTTATCGCGTGACAGTTCCTGCAGCAGCAGGGACCACCACTGAGAAGGGAGTATCTATCTCTTCTCCAGCCAAGTAGCATTTTGAACACATTTGTGTGCCACGAGCCAGCATATCACAGCTTGGAAACACTTAGAGATTCAACCAAGAGTAAAAGACCAGTTGCCCAAATCAGAAATGCCCTCTGGAGGTGAGGAGGAAGGCAGGTGAGGAAGGAAGTACAGGTTTAGTGTCAAGTACTTAGCCAAGAATCCTGAGCTTGCCTTCCTCAGTTACTACCAGCAGCAGTGGCTAACAGTCCCCATCACCTCTAACTGGAATGTTTTGCAACAATCAAACATGGGCACCTTTTATGTAAATAGTTGCCATACAGACAGAGCAGTGTCAAGACTTTTATCAAGCATCTCTATTTTGATACTAACTGAACATGGGCGTCACCTGTGTTTTTTTTTGGGGGGGGGGAAATGATGTGAGCAGATGTGACTGTGACAATTTGCAGGGAGATAAGAAGTAGATGGGAATATGAGGCTAAGTTCCCATTATTTGTGCAAGGCATGTATATTAGCTGGGGTTCAGTTTTGATGGGGTGAGGTTATGTAACAGAAGAGGGTGAGGGACACATCTTCATGGACACACAATAAAGGCCAGAGTCTCTGGATCAGTCACTCCATGTGGTGCCATCTATGGATGCTGTGGGTGTATGTGACCATTGCTGGTTGCAGAAAATGAAGAGTTTATGAGTGAGGAGTCACAGAATCACAGAATGTTAGGGGCTAGAAGAGACCTCAAAAGATAATCTAGTCCAACCCCCCCTGCCTGAAGAGGACCAAGTAGACAAGATCACACAAGAATGCATCCAGGCGGGTCTTGAATATCTCCAGAGGCGACTTCACAACCGACCCCTCATGGAAGCCTGTTCTAGTGTTCCATCACCCTCACAGTGAAAAACATCCTCCACACGTTTACATCAAACTTCCCATGCCTCAACTTCCACCCACTGTCCCTTATCCTGTCATTGGGCATCACTGAGAAGAGCCTGGCTCCATCCTCTTGGCACTCACCCTTTACATATTTATAAACATTAATGAGGTCACCCCTCATTTGCCTCGTCTCTGAACTAAACAGACCCAGCTTCCTCAGTCTATCCTTGTAAGGAAGATGTTCCTTTCTCTTAATCATCCTTGTGGCTCTGCACTGGACTCTCTCCAGTAGTTCTGTGTTTCTTGAACTGAGGGGCCCAGAACTGGACACAATATTCCAGATGCGGCCTTATCAGGGCAGAGTAAAGGGGAGAACCTCTCCCGACCTACTAACCCCAGAATGGCATTGACCTTCTTGACCACAAGAGCACATTATTGGCTCATGGTCTACCTTCTATCCACTAGGATATTCGGGTCCTTTTCCCCTTTGCTGCTTTCCAGCAGGTCAGTTCCCAACCTATACTGATACATGTGCTTGTTCTTTCCCAGGCGCTTGAATTTCCAAAGGTAGATGTTTCAACAACTCCCTAAGAAATTCCTTCACTAGGATGAAAGCAGAGGTAGGGTGAGTGAGAAGAAAAAGTATTGGTAGGGAGCACAGCAAGAGCTCAGCATCACCTTCTTCACAAGTGGTGATGACTTCTTCACAGGAGTAATACTTTGCTGAATGTGAAGTAGTAGTTCACAGCTTTAGCAGAGTTCCCTTATTTGTGTGGCAATCTAGACAAGATGTGAACTATAACATTAACTGTGGTCACTTTATCAAGATATTTTTAAGCATCCACTTTACTACTGAAGATGTGAGTCAGAAATTTCCATCACTGATGAATCTTACTCAGTTTCCAGATAACACACTGGGGCTCATCATTGTAAAGTAATCAATGTGCTTGTTTTATAGAGGCTAAAGACAGCACATAGCCTCAGCAGGAATAAAAAAGCCCCGAACACTAAGGAAGTAATTGAGAAACCCTAGAAGTGGAGTTTGAGCATTCTGCTCACAATTCTGTGTTGTAATAGACAAAGGACATTTCTGTAGCCAGGAACACAACCTTTGGAACCCACACGTAAGCGTTCGCAAATTTGATTCCAACGCCAGCCTGGATTATTCGGGAGACACTGGCGTTGAGAAGTATCTGGAGCTAGTCAGCCACATCTTGCTTCACCACCTCTACCTAAACCAGAAAATAGCATTTATACATAAAAAGTCACTATTACAGAAATGAAAGTGTCTTCGGTGCAACCAGTGCCAGAGCATGCGCACAGGTGAAAAACACCAAAATAACAATGAAAAACAGATCAATGCCAACAAAAGTAGTGAAATCTAAAGAAACAGAGGCTGGGGGTTCTGAAAGACTCGGCATGCTTCTAGGAGTTCCCTAAACCATACCTATCCTAATCTGAAACCATTACAAATACATGTAAGCAAAAGCAATGCCTGGAAGGCTTTCCAAACACCCATGCTCTTCATAGAATCATAGAATCAGGTAGGTTGGAAGAGACCTCCAAGATCATCCAGTCCAACCTAGCACCCAGCCCTAGCCAGTTAACTAAACCATGGCACCAAATGCCTCATCCAGGCTTTTCTTGAACAGCTCCAGGGACGGCGACTCCACCACCTCCCTGGGCAGCCCATTCCAATGCCAATCACTCTCTCTGGGAAGAACTTCCTCCTAACATCCAGCCTCTCCCGGCACAATTTGAGGCTGTGTCCCCTTGTTATATTGCTGGTTGCCTGGGAGAAGACACCAACCTCCACCTGGCTACAATCTCCCTTCAGGTAGTTGTAGACAGCAATGAGGTCACCCCTGAGCCTCCTCTTCTCTTCTTCTCTTCATAGTGTCCTCATTGCATCTCTTCAACTGACAAAGCCTGAATTGCCATCAGTTCTGGGAACTTTCTAGTTCTTCACTACTTAAGGCTGGCATGGGTTACAAGGCACTAGATGTCAGCAGGATTTACCCATGTGGGTCTGACAGGGTTCAGTACTTCTGTTTCTTCCCTCTGTTCTTCTAACAAAGTACCGCAGTATTGTCTGTCTGAAGTGTGAGAACAGGACTTCAAAAACTTCAAAGAAAAAGTGGTTTAGAGCTATAAATGGTCTCTCTCTATACAACCCTCTTACCTACTCCCTATGAAGAGAGTTTAGGAGGTTCAAGATCCTCAGAACTTTCCCTTCTCACATGAGGAAATAGCTTCTTAGCAACTCTTTTGCCCTGATCTGAAAGCCATTTTAAATTCTTTATAGTCTTTCTGCTTTCCAGTAAAAACAAAACAAGTTGTTTAACTTCACTGCAGCCTGACAGTTAATAGCTCCTGTATTGCCCCTTGATCACACTGAAATCTCTGTTGAAGGATGTATCATTGTTCTAACTTCCTGCTAGCTTTTGCCTTACACAGCCTGCCATTGCACTAAATCAACTGACACGGATTTTAAGAATCATAAGTGGCCCACAAAGGTGGTGAATGAAACATGGGTTACTTCTTGCCCTTCAGAAAACAACAACCCCAACCCAAACCAACCGACACACCTATAGAGAATCAATGGGAAGGACAGAGGTTTCAAAGCCAAGAGAAAAGAGATGCTTCTTGAGAGGCGGTCTGCAGAGGCAAAGGCTTGCTGCTCCCTCTTTCCTGCAGAATATTAGAGTTTACCTGGCTCAGAAAAAATGAGAAAAAGGAGTTTATTCAGACTTGCTTTGGCTCAGAAGGTCCTTGAACCACAAGTCATTGAAGGCTGGGAAAACACTGTGCAATATTGCTGCCTGCCTTGCTTATACACTTTTGTCTCTGCATTTAGTAGTACTTGCTGCTCCCATCATCTCATCCTGTTCTCAGGAGCACTCTGTTGTTAGGTCAAGGCATAGAGCAAGCAAATCCACCTCCCACACCCATTTAACATCAAGTGCTCAAACTAATCATATGTCTGGCACAAAATTGACAAGAATGGATACTACACTTGATTTTAGCTAAAAGGCTGAGAAGGACTGTGGAGCCAAGGCAGCAAGTTAATTTGACCCAGCATGGCAGTTCCTATGGTCTCATTATGGAGCTAGACCATGCTCTGTCTGTGCAGACAAAAGCGAGGACTTAAAAACACAAAGAGGCCACTGTTCTATGTGAACACCATCACCAGTGTGAGATATGAAGGAGTAGAAGCAATAAGGCCTTTGTTTTTTTTCCTCGTGTTCTAAAGGGCATAAGATGATATTTTTTTAATAATTCCTTTCTTAATTTGCTGAATTCTGTTTCCATCCTAACTAATAATTAATTTTGTTTCTTTTCCTTATTTTTCCTTAGTTCCACAACATTGCATCATACCCTCCTGTTTCCTCAATGAATCTCTCTTGCTATAAACAGAGCTCTTGTAAAGCTCCTTCAGTCTTAGACTCTCCTTAGATGAAAAGATGAATATATTTTGCCCTTTGACATCCCCACAAGATTTGTGTTGGATCAGTCTGATTTAATAACTAAGAAGCTTTCACCAGAGAAAAATTAGTCCCTCATGCAAAGTCTGTGATATCTGTGGAGAAAAAAAAGAAGATAAGCAGGTACAAAGTGCTCTATAACATATTACTGCATCCTTCAAGCTGGAATCTACAGAAAAATCCTGATGTTATTTTTAGTCTGGAGGCAGTTTCCTGCACCCCCTTTCCTTGCCAAATGATGGTAAACCCAGCAATTCTAGGTTCCTGAACAAAATGAAGAGGCTCAATCAGCATGTCATATTGGGGGGTTGGAAAAAGGATTGAAAAACAAAACTCTTCCACTTTGAGTAACTGCTCGGTGAAATACTACACATAACCTGCCACTGTGGACCAGAGCAATAAAATGCAGGAACTCTTTCATTCATATGCCTACAGTATTCTAGGCTGAAGCAAATGGTCAGCAGAAGTAGAGGGCAAGACAGACCTGAGGTATCTTTACTTGTGTGAGCCAGTTTGTTGAATCTGCAACCTCCACACACTACAATGTGTGTCCTGGAAACTCTACAATAGAAATTCATGCTCTGTGAAACCTGTGACTCTCAAAATGTTGCAATACTGTTAGTTCACTCAGTTGTTTCGAGAGTGGGATTATTTTGTTTGTTGGTTTGGTTTTGGTTTTTGGTTTTGGGACAGCACACATGGCACCAACCTTGTACCAGTTTTACTAGTAAAAACTGTGTCCTGTTCTGAGTCCCCAGTTCAAGAAGGACAGAGAACTGCTTGAGAGAATCCAGTGCAGAACCACAAAGATGATTAAGGGAATGGAACATCTCTTTTATGAGGAGAGACTGAGGAATCTGGGGCTCCTTAGCTTGGAGAAGAGGAGACTGAAGGGTGACCCAATTGATGCTTATAAATATTGTGCTAGTTTGAAGCTAGCTAGAATGTTTTGGTGAGAATAATTAGATTACAGGCTGTGAAAGGGAAATGATGGTGTGCTAGTTTGAGCCTAGCTAGCATGTTTTGGTGAGAAGAACTAGATGATAGGCTGAGAAATGAAAACAATGGTGAGGTCTACTTCGCTCACAGTCTTGCTGAGATGTATACAAAACAAAGGCAAAACAAAAGATAAGGTCACTTCTGCTCTGCACTTCGTGCTGGGCTGTNACCCAAACCATCATAGATGGTGATGTCTACTTCACTCATAGGCTTGCTGAGATGTAAAAGAACAATAAAGTAAATATAGATAACTCAGTCGCTGCCTGGGCTTTGGGCTGAACACTTCTCTCTCTCTAACCTAACCTGCCATCTTTGTGACTAATCTGCCTGCCTCCTAACCCCCCTGACTGACCCTCCAATCTTCCTTGGGCATAAGGCAATGCCTGGGGTAAGGTAGAGAGGGGTGGGAGAAGGTGGCAGGGAAGTTGTGAGCCCCTCCTGGGGACTCAGGTTTCTGGGAGGGCTGTTGTGTTTCTATTTCTTTTACCTTGTATATTTCTGTGTATAGCTGTATAGATTGTAAATACCTGCTTGTATGTTGTGCTAAGCTGTAAATATAAAGCTTCATTTCCAGAAGGGCTAAGTCTAGTCTGGGTGATTTACAAAGTGGGGGTGGGGGTGGGTAACACCCAAACCATCACAGATATGTAAAGGGTGAGTGCCAGGAGGATGGAGCCAGGCTCTTCTCAGTGATGCCCAATGACAGGACAAGGGGCAATGGGTGGAAGTTGAAGCACAGAAATTTCATGTAAACACGAGGAGGATTTTTTTCCCTGTGAGGGTGACAGAACACTGGAACAGGCTGCCATGGGGGGTTGTGGAGTCTCTCTCTCTGGAGATAATAAAGACCCACCTGGATGCATTCCTGTGTGATCTGGTATAAGGTGATCCTGCTGTGGCAGGGGGGTTGGACTGGATGATCTTTTGAGGTCCCTTCCATCTCCTTAAATTCTGTGATTCTGTAAATATCCCCTTGACTGTAAGTGTTTTTTTAGATTCTTCTTTACCAGACTGAGTAGCAACTATCTGCAGATGGTGGTCACCTTTAGATAAATCCTGACAGACACCAGAAACCTCCAAGTCACTGTGCCATTTTCATTAAATGAGAAAAGACAAACATCCCATTTAATGGAAAACTAATAACTTTTAAGAAAGAGGGAAGGGCTCGATGAGATGATATCATACTATAAGCTTTTGTTGTGGGCAAACAGAATCCTATAGTTCAAAGTAATTATCTCATCAAGTTCCACCTCATTAGGATTGAAAGTAGACATCGTAATGAACAGTGGACTAATAATTCACTAGTGAGAACTTGGTTTTAGTCCAGCTTGCTATCTCTTTTATAATAGATTTGCTGGTTTCTGCTCATCACCCCCAACTTCACCGGACAAGATGACACACCTCTTCATTTTCTATTCATCATAAGCCTATGTGAGAATTAGTAAATTAGATTAAATTTCCTTTCCCAGTGCCAGAGGGGCACTAGGAATTTGCATGAACTCCCTTCCCAGGACACAGCACATGGGGAAAAGGGAGAAGCAGGAATTGTCAGAGCAAGTTCAGTTTTGCCCCCTGAACCTTCTGCATTTTTGTGGAGGAGGGCAGAATGTATCAACACACCCTCTCTTCCACTCCAAAAAGATAGCACTACGATGATAAGTGGAAAGTCTCTCCATAAATTAAATGTGGCTACAAAATATTTTGGGACATTAAGTAATATCTGCAGCAGAAGAACTCCGTTGTAGATGAGATTATGGAATCATTAGTCATGCTATCAGGCTGAGGATTAAATACTAATACTTTCTTTTCCTCACTATCCTTCTCCATGCTATGACTTTTTTTTTATCTATGCACCTGCCCTCTAGATGTTCGATAACCTGAACATGAAAGAGAAGAACCTTTCCGACAGCAAAGCTGAAATCCTCTTGTCTTATCATGCGCTCAAATGGGAATTGGACCAACTGAATCCTGACCTACTTATAGGACTGAAACTCCTGCTGGCTAGTATCAATAAGAAGGCCCACTGGGAGGTCATTCAGAGTGGTTGTGATTATTAAGGGAGCTGTGAAAGACAGGATCGCTATCCTAAGAAAAAATCTTCTCTTTACATATAATCTTACTTCTTAAGTATTTACCTACCCAAAATGTGGCGACTTTTCATTGCAGTTTTGCTTTAAAATGAGCTTCCAGGTCAACTCCCAGGGACAGCAAATAAGTCAGATTCATTAACTGGACTAGAGTACTTTAGAGACCATTCAGCAAAGTCTGTTTCTCCCAGGGTGGCCAAGGGTCTTCACTGGCAATGAACACCAAATGGTCGCAGGTTTGCACAATAGCCTATCATGTTTACCATAGTTCTTGGAGTAAATATCTCTCAGAATCAGAGTTGTTTAGGCTGGAAAAGACTTTCAAGATCATCGAGTCCAGCTGCTAACCTACCACAGCCAAGGCCACCACTAAATCATGTCTCTAAGCACCGTATTTACAGATCTTTTAAATACTTCCAGGGAAGGTGACTTGACCACTTCCCTGGGCTTGACAACCTTTGAGTGATTACAGGCTTCTGAGAAAAAAATATTTGTAGCCCATTTAGCCATGTAGCCAAGTAATCTCAATGGGGATTTCAGCAAAAGCTTTTTGAAGCATCACAGCTTCCATCCAGCACAGATGCAATGGGTAGCAAAGAGGCAGCTCTACACTTACTCCTCAGCATGCCTGTTTCTGCCCAGCCTTCTCCCACAGTAGGCACAGGGAGGGATCTTTCCTTGCAAAGGGCTCAGTGCCCAAACTCCTTCTGCCTTTTTAAAATGAGCCCAAACTGAGGAGTCTCTGTCCTACGTTATGTTTTTGGCAGCTTCTTCAGGGTGAGGCAAGTTGTTTCTCTCTGCAGGCCTCGAATCCCTCCCTGTGCTGACTTCATAACAAGTACAAACACTTCAGCAGAGAGGTCCATGATGAGTTGCATGCAGAGGTCATGCTACCTTCTGCCACCTCTTCCCTCTCCCAGTTTTCCTATGAGTCTATGTATCCTTTTAAATCAGGCCATCTCTATGGTGGTGCCAACTCTTACAGCACATGCAAACCATGTCCAATGTCTGCCTGCACACACACCTATGTGTTCATGTATATACATATCTATGTTCATATCCTGAAAACAAAACATACATAAAAATCACAGCATCTTCGTTTTAACACAGAGACAGATGCAGGCAGTTGAACACACTGAGGGATCAAAAGATGAAAAAGAAAGGAATACATCTCTCCACACTTTTGAAATCCAGCCTGAGGGCAGCAATCACTGACGTAAATTCTCTGGTCTGTGTGGTGTAGATGGTCAAACTACACGACTCTGATGGACTGCAAACACAGGTATGCTAAAGTAGCCACTTAGGATAAACAGAGTGAATGAAGAGCCTTGTAGCTGCTGCACTTTCAGGGCTAAAGATGAAGACAACATAGCACTCTAAAAATGAGACTCAACACCAGACTAATCAATGGCACCTCTAAACTGCTCGTTGGTGATGCCATGGCTGCCCTCCCAAGGGAAAAGTGCAGGTTTTAAAATAGACTCACTGTATTTGCTGGAGAACCCTTGTTGAAATATTCTTTTTCCTACTTCTATATATTTTAACTAAGTTTCAGTACTTCAAAATACAGGATAAAAAGAAAAATGTACTAGTAACAGATAGGAATAATTAGAAACTAGGGTTTTATATTGTTTGTTTGTTTGATCATGCTGTGTTGACAGGCTACTTGAAGTGTGAGTCTGCCTCAGTGAACAGAATCTTAGAATCAAATCACAGAACCATTCCAGATGGAAAAGACCTTTAAGATCGTTGAGTCCAACTGTTGACCTGACACCAAAATAACCGTTAAACTACATCCCAAAGTGCCATGTCTACATGCTTTCTGAACACCTCCAAGGATGGTGACTCCACCACCTCCTTGGGAAGCCTGTTTCAAAGCCTGACCACTCTTTGCAGAGAATTTTTCCTAATATCCAATCTAAACCTCCCCTAGTGCAACCTGAGGCAATTCCTCTCATTCTATTACTGGTTACTAGGGAGAAGAGACTAACCACTCCAACTGCTTTTCAGGGTGCTGTAGAGAGTCTCCTCTTCTCCAGGCTAAACAATCCCAGTTCCCTCAGCTGCTTCTCATCAGACTTGTTCTCCAGACCCTTTGCCATCTTCACTGCCCTTCTCTGGACCTGCTCCAGCATCAAAATGCCCTTGTAGTGAGAAGTCAAAACTGAAGCCACTATTCAAGGTGCAGCATCACCAGATGCTACTCTTTTTTGTGTGTGTTGGAAAATTGCATAATGCAGGCAGGACCTACCCACTTGTAGATTTGTTCCACAGTCCAGTGACACTAACTGGTTGTTGGTGCAGAATTCTTCAACAGTTTCTGGCAGATGCTATGTATGGGAGCAGGACTGGTTCGACAACAGAGTTCAGAGCACTGTCATCAGTGTCACAGAGTCAACTTGGAGGCCTGTGGTCAGTGATGTTCCCTCGGGATCAATACTGGGTCGAGTTTTGTTCAGTATCTTGTATTTTGTTCAGGGACCTGCTGGAAAGAATCACAAAATTCATAGAATCATAGAATGGTTTAGGTTGGAAGGGACCTCAAAGATCATCCAGTTCCAACCCCCTGCCATAGGCAGGGACACCTCCCACTNTTCGTGGCCCTCCTCTGGACACACTCCAACAGTTCAGTGTCCTTGTGCTGGGGGCTCCAGAACTGCACACAGTACTCCAGGTGGGGTCTGAGGAGAGCAGAGTAAAGGGGGAGAATCACCTCCCTTGCCCTGCTGGCCATGCTTCTCTTGATGCAGCCCAGCACAGGGTTGCTGGCTGGGCTGTGCGTGCACACTGCCGCCTCATGTTGAGCTTTCCATCAACCCAGAAAGCAGAGTCCAGCGGAGAGCCACAAGGATGACTGGGGGACTTCAGTATCTCCCCTATGAAGAGACTGAGAGCCCTGGGGCTATTTAGTCTGAAGAAGAGAAGATTGAGAGGAAATCTTCTCCATGTGTACAAATATCTGAAGAGTGGGTGTCAAGTGGATGGGGCCAAACTCATTACTGTGTAATAAGACAAGGAGCAACACCTACACATTGGAACACTGAAGGTTTCACCTCAACATGAGGAGAAAACTCTTTGCGGTGCAGGTGACGGAGCACTGGAACAGCCTGTCCAGAGAGATTGTGGAGTCTCCTTCTCTGGATGCATTCCCAGGTGAACTAACCTAGGGGACCCTGCCTTGGCAGGGAGGTTGGATTTGATGATCTCTGGAGGTCCCTTCCAACCTCTAATGTTCTGTGATTCTGTGACTTACTTGCTAGTCCTCCTAGGCATGAGGATGCAGGCTGTGGAAAGTTGTTTCAAAGTCTCTAGCATCATCAGCCTGTTAATAATGTTTTGTTGCTCTCTGAATTATTAGCTAAGGAAACAGAGAAAGAAGTAAGGCTACCCTTCCTCAAGGTCATGGAAGGATCTGGGTAATACTCCACTGAAACTCGGAGGAAGCAATCATGGCTTCATCTGCTCTCTTGAAAAGATGACTACAACCTTTATCACAACATGAAGTTGTATCTTTCAGATATCCTAAGAGCAGCATTGCCTATCTTAGCGACTCTCTGGAGAATCAAATATGTCTTAACTAAATCTACTGTACATGGACTTCTCCTGCTGAAACATATGACCAGCAGGACAGCCACAATCACTTTTTCAGTGCCATAAGACTGTACTAAACAGGTGAAAACCAAATGTTCTGCAGGAAACCTCAGCACTATTCTCGTGAGGCCTCCATCTCACAAATGAGCTGAAACGCAGAGATGATGATGATGAGAAAGATCATCACAGCATGATGAAGTCATCTTCACAGTGCCATTGGGTAAGTTTTACTGTCTACAGTATAAACAAATGATTATAAAGGGGGAAAAAAAGGTAAATGCTATGGAAGAAAAAGAATGGCAGGCAGTTTTTTTTAACCATTACATTCAGAATTCTGAAGCTGAACCACAAACCACTGCTTCAGGCCAGCTAATAGAATGGAGATAGGTTGGAAAAGCAGGAAATACTTAACCCAGTTTCACAGTCATAGAAAGCTCCAGCTTTCACTAACAAGACAAGGACAAGAAACATGCATCAAATCTAGTGCCAGAGATGAGGAGAAAGAAATTGGAAGAGCAGATCTGAAATATTCCAAACTCAAATAATGTCGAACCAAAAGGAGAAATATTTGTAGTGCAATTCTCTTGTGATTAAATGAAGAAAGAGGTCATCATATCCAAGCAGGTTATTTTTGAATGTAGCCCACTGGCCATAATGTTGATTGGAAAAAAACAAAGAGAAAGGAACAAAGCTAATTTTTTTTCCTCAGATGGTGTGCTGTGCATGCTTCTCATCTATTAAAGACTGCAGATCACAATGGGCATTTGGTCTCCACCCTATCTGGAAAGAAACTGTGGTGAGGGCCAAATGAATTCCAGCTGGCAAGTTCCTGAAAACCACCCAAAAGCCTCCACTGCTGAGTCCTCATGTCCTCAGTGTGGTGATGCCCCATGTATGAGCACCATGAGTACACAGTGTTCAGCAGGGTCAGGCTCTGTAGCCACCCTAACATGGCAGCCCATGAAGCGTTCCTGTTGGACATTACTACCTAATGTCCTTCTGCTTCTTAATTTGCTTTGGCCTTGCTTTCAGAATGTACATGAAGGGCTTGGGTTGTACAAAGCTCAGCTTCTTTTTGACAGGCCTGTTCCTGTTCCCCACACCACTTCCTCCCTGTTTTTTGACATTTATAACTGCAGCACTCACTTGCAATTGTGGAAGTGCAAAGCAAGGTGTCTATCTAGATTTTCATGCATCTGCCCATGTGAAATTACCACATTAGTAATTACCTCATCGTTTAAGTCCAAATGCAGCAAAGAGAGACCGCTTCATGACCTTCTCACTTCAGAATGCCTTAAGAGAGTACAAAAGGATGCACACCAGTAAAACGTGTTTTCCAGAAACACAAACTCCTTTGTTTGCATATTACTTGCAAGAGCTTTATCTCCCCTCACATTCACAGAATCATAGAATCAGTCAGGGCTGGAACGGACCACAAGGATCATCTAGTTCCAACCCTCCTGCCATGGGCAGGGACACCCTACCCTAGAGCAGGCTGCCCAGAGCCTCATCGAGCCTGGGCTTAAACACCTCCAGGGATGGGGCCTCAACCACCTCCCTGGGCAACCCATTCCAGGCTCTCACCACTCTCATGCTGAACAACTTCCTCCTCATGTCCAGTCTCAACCTACATATCCCCAGCTTCACTCCATTCCCCCTAATCCTGTCACTCCCTGATAGGCTGAAAAGTCCTTCCCCAGCTTTTTTGTAGGCCTCATTTAGATACTGAAAGGGCACAATAAGGTCACCTTGAAGCCTCCTCCAGACTGAACAGCCCCAACTCTTTCAGTCTGTCCTCATAGCAGAGCTGCTTCAGCCCTCTGAGCATCCCAATGGCCCTTCTCTGGACACACTCCAGCACATCCATGTCCTTCTTGTAATGAGGGCTCCAGAACTGCATGCAGTACTCCAGGTGGAGTCTCACCAGAGCAGAGTAGAGGGGGAGAATCACCTCCCTCAATCTGCTGGCCAAACTTCTCCTGATGCAGCCCAGGATCTGGTTGGCTTTCTGGGCTGCAAGTGCACACTGCTGGCTCATCTTGAGCTTCTGTCCACCAACACCACGAAGTCCCTCTTGTAATGGGGGCTCCAGAACTGGATGCAGTACTCCAAGTGGAGTCTCACCAGAGCGGAGTAGAGGGAGAGAATCACCTCCCTCAACCTGCTGGCCAAACTTCTCCTGATGCAGCCCAGGATCTGGTTGGCTTTCTGGGCAGGAAGTGCATACTGCTGTCTCATCTTGAGCTTCTGTCCACCAGCACCACCAAGTCCCTCTCCTCAGGGCTGCTCTTCAGCCAGTCACTGCCCAGCCTGTATTTGTGCTTGGGATTCCTTCAACCCAGATGCAGGACCTTGCAAAACTTAATACAAGATAAGCATCTTCTCACTTACTGTTTTAACTGTCATTGAAATACTGCATGGAGCTCACTTTGAGAATAAAATATACATTTTGTCAGAATAAATAAAACCAAAGAAAGTGTATCTGGTTTATTTCTCAGAGATCTTTTAGAGGTACTAAGAAACCTAACCTTCTGCTACCACATTTTTGACCTATGTGGCTGCAAAGAACCATTGGGTTCCGATGTCCTACTAGCTTATACCGGTCTAACAGAGAAGAAAACAAAGGAGGAAGAAGTGGAAAGAAAAGATGTGCCACGGTCACAAAAGCTGAGTGTCAGATCAGGAACCTTTGGCAGCCAGCCACAAAAATGCACAACAGAGGAAAAAAATACCATTTCCTGTAAGGAAGCATTTGATTTTCAAAACAATGTGAAATGTTCACAAGAAAACCATGTAAATGCCCACTGGATTAGGATAGAGGGAGAGGATTTCACTGGAAACTGGAAGCCCTCTCTTGTTTCAGCAAAAGATTCGCTCGTCACAAGCGCTGCCAGTTAGCCCGAGGTGATTTTCATGTTGCGTATCAAAACCAAGCAAAAATTAAGTCTCGAGCAGTTGTGATGTGAATTTGCTTTGAAGTTCATTTCAGCGTGACACTGGTCAAACTTCAGGGCTAAGGAAGGCTGTTAGTTCACAGAGAAAGAAGGTAAGATTTCCCTGAGCCTCTGCAAAAGGCAAGGACTCCTTTTTCTGAAGCACCAGTGAGTACAGTGGTGCCGCAGACACATGCTCACGCTGCACGCAGCTGCGAGGGCTGAACGCGGTCATTTCAGTCACTCCTCTCCCGCTCCACAGCCGTTTGCCATCATTGGATGTGCATCATCCCACTGCCAGCATTCACTGCCCCAAAGGCACACCAGTAGCTCCACATGTGCCCCCCAGTCTGCACACCCAGCCCAGCCAGTTTAAACCACTAATAAAATAGCTTGAGATGATCAGACAGGTGAAGGAGTGCCCACGCCATCCGTTCCCTCCGCATAGCAGCGGGGCCAGCTGCCAAGGCCTTTGCTGCACTAGTTATATTTGGAAGTGTTGTGTGCTCAGTCTCTTCCAATACCCAGCCCAGCTAGGGATGTCCTTCAGGTGATGTCTCTAAAACTCACATCCTCAGGTTTTGGCATAAGACACATCAGGTAGGAGTAGAAAGAGATGTGATCTCTTTCGAGCAGAGTGTGGGTGTGAAGATATCAGCCACTCTGCTTATTTTACCAGGGGGAGTGTAACAGTTTACTGTATCACTAGCATGTAACTATTTGCTTTTAGAGGTGAAGTGTAAGTATTTACTACTGAAGTGTGCAGGAGACCTTTTCAAAGACCACATTCCTTTTGTGCCATGTGCTGTACCTGGGCAGAACAGTGCCACAATCCCAGTCTCAAAGAATTCATGACCTAAACACAAATTGTTAGGGCAGTCTGGTGGGGGAAGGGAGTAAAATAAGACCACATTAGCCAGCACATTAAAGTCTTTTAAGAAACAATGTGGAAATAAGAGCCTCATGAATGGATGCTTAGACCAAAAAGAAGCTGCTTTGTAGAGATTACAGGATGCTCCTGCCAAGTATGAAGAAAGTTTAGCAATGGAATGAGGCCAGGACTGCATGCTGTTACTGTTCAATACTGAGCAGGTGATAATAGGAAGGGAGAAGACAGCCCATGATAAGCCTTTAAGTAAAAACAAGTAGATCAGTTTCTAGAGCAAGGCAATGGGAAAGCATAGAGAACAGACAACACAGCTGAACTCAAGCGTTGGGAAAGTTATCTTTGCAGGAGCACTGTGGATGGGTAGGGAACATCTGTCAGATTTATGACAGGATGACTACAGTGATTGATCCATAAGATAACAAGAGCTGAAGTTACAACAGCAAAGTTGTAGTTGTCTGGGTAGACAAGAGAGGATGTATTACACAGATGTCATGCAGAATGAACTCATGAGACTGGACTATAAAGGGAAGGGGATGTCAAAAAGAGCAAAGCTAAAAGAGAAGGAGGTAATTCAGATTCATATTCTTCCTAATGAGGAAGGTGCATGACACTCTTCAGATAAAAATGATAATATGCCCTAATTGTGCAGGAATTGCTGTGGTTGGTCACTGGAACAGAAAGGAGCCATTGCCAAGGGACTTGTGTGGCTCCTGGGCTCAACAGCTTCATCTGGCTTCAATGCCCACAGGGACAAAAGAATGATAAGGGCAGGCAATACCATGAAATAGAAGAGTAGAGACAGTGGCACATGGAGGGGCCATGAAGAAAAGTGGATCAATAACCCTGTTATGGAGAGAATAAGTAGAGACTTGTAGAGAAGAGATGTGGAAGATTAACAAGGGAAGGAGAAAGATGGCACACCTGCTCACTTGCCCTTGCAGAAGCACATGCAGAGAAAGGATCACAGGCAAAGGATCTGGTCAAAAAGACAGTGTATAAAAGACTGTCAGTAGTAACAACGCTTTGCCTGTATAACTGCAATTGTAGTGCTACACTTGTAAAATGTTCTTCATGTAAGCTTACCTTATTTAAGTCTTATTTAAGACTGTATCTTTCCTGACACAGAAACACTAATACAACACAGACTGTGGGATGAATGCTGCAACAAAGCAAAAGCTTCACCTTTTACCAACTCAGTACTGCCCCTTCTCATGGCAGTCTTCCTTACACACAACCACCACACACCCTGGTACAAACATATTGCTCCCCAACGTTTTTTCCATTCTCTGGGCATTACTGGTAGAGCAGTGTCAGTCAGAAGCAGTGCAATCACAGCCCTGTTCATGTCAGACTTCTAGTAACATTGCTCTATCACAAGTTGTGCCCCAGATTACCTAGGCTGTGCTGATACCCTTGCCTCACCACACAACCTCTCCCCTGGCCAGGCTATGCACTGAGAGAGCAAATGCATGCCCTGCCATGTCTCCTTGGCTTCAGACTTCCTTGGTTCTGCAGGTATTATCACCAGCACCATCATACATCTTCCAGCCAAGCAGCCTGATGCCTGGAGACCTGGCTTGTGGTCCCTTGTGGGCACTATATATCTCATGAGTTCATTAGTGCTGTGATTAATAAGGATGCTATGTACATGGCAGCCAGTAGCATCAATATTAAGCTGAATTTCAGGGACTTGATTCTTGGCTTTAAGAAACAAGGCTTCCAGCAAATTCTCCTCCTCTGCTTCACTGTTTCTCTTTTCCAAAGCTCTCCACCCCATGCTTACTTCAGCATGATCCCAGCTAGAGAAAACAAAAATGGGAAAACAACAACTGGAGTGACTAAACAATTTGGATGCAAAATAAAGAAGTTGCACAAGATTTTACTTACCTCTTGGCTAAACAAACAAACAAAGAAAAAGGAAAAGAAACCACAGAAGTTCTTCAAATTGAGTGTTTTAAGCTCTTGATAAACCTGAATCCACATTACTCTTAGAGAACAGGAAGAACTCTGTTATCTGCACTTTGGCAGCTAGAACCCCATCCCCCCAAGTACTCCTGTTACCTCCTGCAGCAAAATGGCAGCAGATGACACCTAGCTATGCCCAAACTCCAGCTTCTGCTGCGAGGATGAGGAATAGAGTGCCAAGGGCATTGTGCTTATGTGGGACAAGAGATCTTTCTTTTGATTGCCTTGTATTTTTGCTGGGGTGTGAAACAGAAATCTGCCCATGCCTGTTCTGCTTCCTGCTGTTAGGAGGCTGCTCAATAATTCAGTTATCTCTCCCCGAAGGAAGCTCCGCTGGCCTGCTGTTTGCTCAAGCCAGTTACTGCTGCTCAGCAATGAAGTCTGAAGTGCCACAGACTTCAGGGGCCCCTTTGGCACTAGCTCTTTTGTATTCCAGTGGCCAGCAGCAGCTCCTTAACTCTTCAGCAGCCAAAGCTCATTATCATTTTTATATAATTAAACAGTGCTGCTTGTTCTCCTCATTAGATTATCACAGCAAATTGATGGTTATTTGAAGGAACTGCCACAACAGGAGACAAAACACTGGCAACAGATAAAACAAAAGGATGCACACAAAGCTCTTTAATTAAGCTCCGTGAAGGGATATGAATTCTAGCAGAGATTTTAGTTACCCTGCTGAGCTCCTTTCTGATTAGCTACAATGCATCTGCTGGCTTTCCTAGTATCCATCTGTACTGCTAAAGAGAAATTTATTCTGCCTACAGAAGATGACCTCAAAGACATCAGCTGTGGATAGTCTGATAGTTAAAATGGTTCTGAGTTCTTCTTGATGTGCTGACATGAAGAACCACCCTCTTTATCTAAAACAATGTGCTTCATATGTGCACACACACATATGTATGCATGCACACATGAATAACAAAGGGAAGCTAACATGAAAGCCAAAAGGAGCTGGTAAATGGGGAAGGATTCTTTCTTCACATTGATAAAACTCCTTATCACCACAATTACTTCTGCTTTTGACATGTGCCATCTGTTCCACTCAGCCCTTTCCCTCCCTTCAAGACTCAGGTGCGAAAGCTACAGTGAAGGCTAATGGATGGGACAAGAAAAAAAAGCCATAGGACACATACTGTAAAATATATTAGTCCTAGCTTAGGCTGCCACTTTGAAGTTTGATTTTCTTAAAAAAAAAAAAGAAATAACAAAAAGAAGGAATGAGAACTGAAAGCAGAACTGTTATGAGGCATTTATGAGAGGCAGCACCGCAAAAATCTTTTGGGGCTTTCCATTCAGGTCATAAGGGATCTGGTTAAAATCACATCGGTCCTTAATCCACAGGTAATTGTCAGCACAGCTCTCAATGACTCAGTGTGGGACACTGCCACGGTGCTCATTACTACTGCAGACCTTTAATCAGTGCATTTTCAGTCACGTGCAGCCTGTTGGCTCTCCGCAGCCTATGGAGACCGTGCACGATTCGTACATTTATCATAATTAATTACCTGCTGACACACTATAAGCTGTTACCATCCAGTGTCCAATCCAGAGCAATGTATTGGATGGAACTAGGCCAGACTCCATGATGCACACATACAGCCTCAAAACGCTCTTGAGAAACAGTTTTTCCCTGTGCTAAACATGGTGCAGGGTTTTTTTTTTCCCCTTTAGAGCCCCAGGAACTTGGGTGGATGAAAGAACTCTTCCTCATCCCTTAAGGAGCTCTGAAAATATCCCAAGTTCTGCCTAATTTATACAACCCAGTCCTCAGGGTCCTCCTCTGCTGCCAATGTCCTACTGTGAAGGCTCCATTAAATCTTTTATTTATTTGTCTATAGAGGCCACTGAAGAATGTCACAAGGTATTTCCTTTTCCAAAGCAGATTAAGCCAAACATGAATGAGGCCCTAACATTATTCTGGACAAGGCTGTGCACTTACATTCTGCCAGACCACTGACAGTCTGCAGAGAGGAACTATTCCCCAGCCTGACTTCTGACTACCTTACACGCAAGTAGGGGCAGATTTGTTACATTCATGACTTGGCAGTATTTTACATTCATGTTTTGTAATGTCAGATGCAAATGAACTCAGAGTTAAAAATACTGGGGAAAAAAGCAAACTATTGTTTGTCCCTGTGTATACCTCAGCCTCTGCTGCCCCACTCACCAAGCTGGGCTGGAGCCAGAGGGGTTTCCTTGAAAAATCTGATTTAATAGTGATGAAAAACGGAACTCTTCAGCACAGTGCTGGCAGTGTGATTTCATTTTAACATTAAACAAAAGGTTTACTCGGACAACTGTCCATCTACAAAAACCCTTTTCAGCTCAATCAGACCCATGGATGCCTGTTTTGAACTTTATCAAAGAAACAGCCGGGCAGGAGGTTCTGGCCAGTAACAAGCACCATCAGAAAGGACCAGTATTTTCTCGTTAAGAAACTATTGCTTAAGAGGATCTCAGTTTTTTAACAATAACATGCAATGCTTATTACAAAAGTGAAGCTGGCTTTGCATTTGAGTCAGTGTGGGGAGAAAATGCAGTTTGGCTGTAAAGTTGGTAATGCTCTGCTGACTCAAAAAGTAGCAATTCAGTTCAGGTGTTCTGCACAGCCAGCAACTCCACCTTACCCCCACATGCCTTAATGCGTTCAAGGTATGCTTTTAAAGGTTGTATCCTTTGCAGCTTCTGTCTCCTCCTTATCCCTTAAGTTACTTATTTCTTGGCACTTCCTGTCTCATTACGTATAAAAGCCCAACACCTGAAGGAGGGATTTAGCTACTATTACTGTAAATACAAGGGAGACAGCAAGGAGAGAGTGGTTACTTGCATTTACTTACTGTGTAACAGCCAAGGTCTGTTGACATGGATCAGCACTGCATTCTGCAAAATGCTGCAAAAGCAATCAGAAAGCTACTTTCTGTTGCTGACAGCTAATTCTTTTAAACTTGAAAAGTGATAAGCTATGTGGTACATCTCCAGGTCACAGCAACCTTCCCTAACAGCAGGGAACTACAAGCATAATTTTCTTACCTCAAACAATCTGAGGAAGATGAGTCTGCTTCTTTATCTATTTCCAGCACTAAGAAACCATCCTACAGAAATAAGCCAGTAAATGTATATAGCCCACAAACATGTCTGTAATCTGGAACAGCTGAAGTACCTGATAAAAGCATCTGATGACTTACGCATAATGTAAGTAATACATTTTCCACTATAAGCTTTATAAGTCAAGCCACACTGCTGAAAGAGATAATGGTGTAGAGGATGTATATGAGCAATGGCCCAGTCCTTTCCCTTAGATGAGTCTCATAACTGCTGCTGACTGTTACAAAATCCCATGATCTGTGAAGGCTATGAATTGTCCCTGGGACCTGAGATTCTGTGGGATGCTGTTAACAAGCTAAATACATTAGGTTTTGCAAACTCTGAAAAGTATTCCAGAAGGAGGTTTGAGGGTTGTGCTGCAATGGGGTATGAAGCAAGGGTTGATCCTGTTGTCCTACATTACCTTTCCAAATGAAAGGGGGAAAAAAGGGTTTGGAAATTATATGATAAGGCTAGTTTCTCCCAGCTACAGCATGCTAGGTCTAGGTGTTTTAGCTAGGTGAAAGACTGTCTGAAAAAGCACTTTTAGGAGGCTTGTTCAGTAAATTGTTTTTCCATGTCTCTCTAAAGAAGAGTTCCTAGTACTCCTCAAAAGTTGGCAAGGAAGTCCCCAAGTACATGGACACACTCAGTATGTACAGCTACAAGAGCTAGGGAACGTTTTTTTTTGCTACAGAAATTTGAGTACCTGAGGCAACAACTGCTCTATAGTTTGGAAACTACGCAGACACTTTTTGTCTGTGTTTACTCCCAAGGGAAAGTAATGTGACCATCATAAGGCTGTGAGTTACATCAGTTTTAAAACATATGGCTTTGAATTAACAAGGAAGTAAGACAATTGTCCCTTCTGGAAATCTAGTTCTCAGATAATTATTTATATGTTGATATTTGGGGTTTTTTTCCAAATAAACAAAGCAATAAGCTGTTATGAGTGTTCAGTTTTGGGCTCCCCAGTTTAAGCAGGACAGGGATCTGCTGGACAGGGTCCAGTGGAGGGCTATGAGGATGAGAGGACTGGAGAGCATGGCTTATGAGGACCTGGGGCTTTTTGGTCTGGAGAAGACTTGGAGGGGATTTGATAAATGTTTATAAGTATCTGAGGGCTGGCCAGGAGCGAGGGGCCAGGCTCTTTTCACTTGCTCCCTGTGATAGGACAAGGAGCAATGGGTGTAAGTTGCAGCAAAAGAGGTTCCGCCTCAACACAAGGGGGAACTTCTTTACTGTGAGGGTCACAGAGAACTGGCACAGGCTTCCCACAGAGGTTGTGGAGTCTCCTTCTCTGAAGACTTTCAAGGTCTGTCTGGATGTGTTCCTCTGTGATCTGTGTTAGATAGTACTGTCCTGCTCTGGCAGAGGGGTTGGACTTGATGATCTCCTTGGGTCCCTTCCAACCCCTAATATCCTGTGATGAGCCAAGTGAATCAACATCAGTGGAATGAAAATAATTTTCTTACAGAATTGTTTTTCCCCTACCTCCAATCCCTTCAAAAAATGGCCAGAAAACTCACCTTAGAAAATACTCCATCTCTAGTGACCTTCTAAGTTAAAACAAAAGGAGTGATAAAATAATGAGAAGATTTAATCTTTCATTAAAAAAAAAAAAAAGAGGCATGTAGAAGGTTTCTAACAGCTCTTAAGAAGCTTTTACAGAAGAATATTCTCAAAGATAATTCATGAAAACATAACCAACTGGTGAGTGGCAAAAGAAATATGGAATTAGCTGATCTATAAAAAATATGGGTTAAAAAACATATCCAAAAATCCCCAAACTTTGCAAGCAGTTCTGGTGCTGCCTCTGTACTACAGGAATGTAGCTGAAGTAGGAATCCTTGAGTCAGACAAATCCAACTTCAAAATAAGAGGGAATCAGACCCTTAAATCACTTTTCTATGCTAGAATTAAACGAGCCCGCTCAGCCCTGCTTTTGAGATTGTCTTGTTCTAACAACAATCTCCAACAACAACTGCTGCCTATAGCCTCATGCTAAAGTGCAGGCACTGAGAAGTCACTAAAATTCATTTAACTGTATTTTGACACCAAACCACCATCACAACAACGCAGTCTGTTTGTGAGTGATCTTTCATTGTCTGCAATATCACAGTATCACAGTATCACCAAGGNGAAAGTTGATTTTGTCTCCGGGCTTTGGTGTAGTACCATTTCTAGTAGACACAACTGATGGAGGAATTCACACCACACAAGATACAGGACAACCAAGAGAATTGTTCCTCTTCCTAAAGTTAAGTGGGCAGAAACTCTCTTTCCAAAACTGCATGAGATTAGATGGTGTCTGTGATGCCAAATTATGCACAGTACATGGTGGAAGCCATCTGTGTAATCCAAGAACAGCACAAGGCTTGCTACATGGTTAGAGCAGCAGGCAGTGCATGGTATACATCTGAAAGAAGTTTTCTTTTTATTAGGAACATGACTAGCATAGAAATTTGCCAAAACTTGATGATCACCAATGTTCTGTGAAGAATTGTTTCAGCCTAATCCACTAACAATGCCAGTGACAGTCCAGGCTACTTCCTCACTGTCATGGTAGGCTTAAACAGGCCAAAATAGGCTTATACACATTTTGGCTTGCCTAGACCTGTTTTTCTGTTCTCCCTCCTTTTGTTTTGGGGAGAAGCAACCATGGGAAAGATGACAAAGAACCTGAAGCCACTGAGTCTAAGGACTCTGGCTTGCCCAGATTTGTTTTGCTCCTGTTTACATCCTGTGGTAAACAAGTACACACACTTGGCTTGTGCCTGCCTCATTCAAGGTCTATGTTTTCCCTAAATTTGGGTAAAGCAAGCCTATGGTTTTACCTACTATGGTCAAGCTTGGCTCATTAGTCAGGCTGCATTGATAAAAAGAGATGAGCAGGTAACACAATGTGCTCTGCTGTTGTATTCATGCCTGCTGCTGCCTGCTGCCGCCATTGTTCCCTGCCTCTGGCAGTGATTCTGCCACTGCTTTCTGCAGCATTATGCTATGCTATAAGCTAGCTCTGCTGAACTGCCTGGAAACTGCCTACCTCCAGTTTACCAGGAACAGGCTTTAAACACCTTTACACAATCAGCCTGCATAGCCATCGTGACATTGTGCCAAGACTGCAGATCGCAAGACATCCTGCCTACACCTGAAAGTCTCCTGCCAAGACGGGAAGTCCTGGACATACACAGATCATCCAGAGAAATCAGGATAAGGTCAGAGATCATCTGTCTCCTTTCCCCAGCAGCCTGTGAAGCCTGGGAAGAATCAGAAGCCTCAGCGGCTGACAAGACAATAAGAGAGTTCCCTGAAAGTGTTTGGGTACTGTCTGAAGCCGTAGCTAGCCCTGCGAGTTGAGAGAGTAATATTTGTGAGTAAATACTTAAAGCCTCTTGTAATTCACCATAGCCTTCTGCCATAAGCAGGAAGGGGCTCCTTGAGTCCATCTGGTGGACAAGTGGTAGGATTAATCACAAGCAGTGTACAGACCACAGGAACCTTCTTTTCCAGTTCAACGGAGTTCAATTAATGTTTATATATTTTCACTAGTTATTTCTAGATCCTATATGATTCATTTGTATGTTTCCATGACCGTGTGAAGAACAAATTATTACTTAAAAATAGTGGTCAGGAGTGACAAGAGCTCTGAGTACCAAAATTAAGAAACAATATTAATTTTAGAAAAATCATATCTCTCAGTTAATTAGCCCTTCATTACACTCACCCACGTGATGACATTGGGAGCCCTACCACACATGTGCATCGTGTCAGGTATAGGTACACAGCTGTGTTTCTATGGAATTTGCTCAAGCAAATGAGAGTAAGCTCGTGGCAGCACTAGGTTTTTAGGCTGGCTGTGGAGGGGAAAATGATACCTTATCTGTCACAGGGCTTACTGGTAGAAAGTTAACTCCTTGACATATTTTGAAATCAGAGGAGTGAGTTTACACAAGCTCAGTGCTTTGTGTTTTTACTGTACCACCAAAACATGGTCAGAGAGTACACAAGTCTTATCACTACTGACTTCTTATCTCCAAAATCTTCTACCTGTATTTGATGCAAGTTCTTTAAGCACCCACTCAGTGTGTGCAATCCTGACCTCCCAAGACCAGTGATGTTTGCACAGCATAGAAACAATGAAGCCATTTGTCTTGAGAGCAGGCCTGGGCACAGGGCAGACAGCTCTCTCTCTTGCTGGCCCCAGCTGGGACATTTGCTTCAAGAAATCAAAACAACTGAGTTTCAGAGTCTCAGAACAAGACACTATATGGCTTCTTTAACCTTATTTCCCCCTTTCTCAACTCAGGCAAGGCCCTCTCAAGCTACCAACTGCAGAATGCACACAAGAAATACAAAACCACACCAGACTACGTATACAAACAACACATATACTATTAAATGACTGCAAGCTAGCCCACAGGAAAAGACTTACCAAAACCAGAGTGTTAGAAGTACTATGATGCTCATAATAGTCCCATTAAGGGGTGCTGATGAGAAGCTGCTTTTTTCCCCCCTGATGTTTCACAATTTAAATGTCTAGTCACTCGCTTTCTACATGCTTCAGTAGCAGTAGACAGAAGGCCAAGAAAAGACCATTTCTGTTCTCACACATTTCCATTAAACTCTCACTGAAAGTCATTGTTTCCCAAAATTGCTCCCAGAAATCAAACTTGCATTCAATATCAATCTGGTGCAAGTACAGAATTTTCTCCTTTATACTAATTGTTTCTTTTAAAAAGATGTTTTCATCAAATGCATGATAGAAACTCTTGGAATATACCCCTTGAAATGTCCTGCTGAGTTTCTGCTAACATTTGGCAACAAATCTCAGGAGAGCCTTTAATGGCAGTTAACATGTTTAGCATGTGTCATACTGCAAGTCCTCAAAGCACAAGTTTATAACAGGCTCAATGTGGCTCAAAAGCTCCAAGTCCTTCTCTACATATCTGCTTTATGTTTGCTGACATTGCTGACTGCCCAGAGTTTGTCTGGCTCTGACCAGATCCAAGCACAAAGGCAAAATGAAATGACGCAGAACTTACTTTTTCCTCCTTTGTACTTCCTTAACAAATAGAAATTTAGCAGCATGTGCACAAGGAAAGAAAGCAACAAAAGAAAAGAATACCCCAAACCACATCCAACCAAAACCACCCACTCACATGCCAGTTGGATTTTAAAGCGATTTGTACAGCTAACAAAAGGGACAGATTGTGAGTCCTGAAACATTAAGCCTGTTCTACCCACATAAACAGCACTTCCTGGGAGGGAATCAGTATGTTGTGCTTCCATAAAACAAAAAGGAATGAAGAGTCATGTTATGTGTGTGCCTCTAGAGATCAAAAGGAGAGTTACTAGCCTAAGGCAAAGGACAGGTTGACAGTAACTGTATAAGGATTTTATGATCTACTAATCCTGAGCTGATCAGAACAGACCACTCAACTACTGTGAAACCTCATAACATCCTGCCTGCCTGTGGGCTGTGACCTCTGCTCTGCAGTTCCTGAGCATACCTTACCTCTGAAGCTGTGCTGAGGTCTTCAAACAACTTTACGGCTCTGCTCTCCAGTGCTTGCGCAACAGTACTCTGTTTTCAGTCACATATTTGTGTGGCCGCAGCATGCTACTGCAACGCTGTAATGGAAATAAAGTGGTAGAACAAGGAACCTTTCCCAAGCTGTACAAGAAAGAAGCGGCTCAGCTTGTGAGACTCATGCAATCTTTGTCTCCAGCCCAGAGTGTGACCCTCTGGCAGCTCAGGCCAATGTAAATCAGCCCTTTCCCCATAGTGATGCTCATGCACAGTAAGCCAGTTCAGCAACATAAGCCTGCTCAGCAACATAAGCCAGCTCACAATCAACCCCATCAAAAACCTGTTTCTGTTAGATGAGCTACCTAACTTCTCATGCAGTCTCACAGCATTACTGAGCGTGCAAGGAAGAGCTGTTGATAGGAGGTAGGACGGAGAGGCAGCAGCCTCAGTTTGAATCTGTTGGAGCTGCTACAGCCACTCCCTGAGCTTTCTAATTTGTGAGAAACTAGCCTGAGCCTATAGAAACTCAAAATTTTGGTTTTGTAAGAGGACCATATGAGCTGCAGCTATTGCACTTCTAAATGAAAATGTTTAGTCTGCTAAGAACCGTGGGGTAAAGTGAGCAAGATACTGTAACTTGCCTTTTCAAGGCTAACACTCTTAAAACATAGCTTACTTTAAAATCATACTGCAGAACAGAATAGGACTGTTTATTTAAAACTCTTCCTTTGCTTGGCTCTCTGAATTATTTAAAACTTGTCCTGTACTGACAATTACAAGGTATGGAAAGAACCATCTACAGTATTGCTTCTCCACAAGGCCTAAAGTTTTGCTTTCCAACTGACTCTGAAGTGCCTAAGAAAAGAGGAGAAAGATTTTATGCTTGATTTGGCCACCACACCAGCTTGTTTTTGCTGCCTAGCACACAAACAGCATGTCTAGATAACTGAACTCTGAAAATGGGGAAATCAGACTAGTTAGTACACTGTCATTTCTTTTTCCAAGCAAGGAGACCCTGTCAATTCTACCAGTCAAGTGAGCTTGGGCCAGATTGCTAAGACGTTTTAAGAAAGCAGAATAACACCTGTTCCTTCCATGGAGCAGATTTTCATTTATCATTCATTATAATCATAGGTCTCAACCACTGGATATAACATCATTTAGAGCTGCCTTCCTGTGCTTGAGGGGAACCTGCAGGAAGGCTGGAGAGGGACTTTTTCATAAGGGTGTCCAGCAACAGGACAAGGGGAACGGTTTGGAGGTGACGGAGAGTAGATTTAGCCTCGATCTTAGGAAGAAGTTCTTCAGGACAAAGGTGGTGGGACTCTGGAATAGGTTGCCTAAGAGAGTCTGTGGATGTACCCTCCCAGGCTGTTCAAGGCCAGGTTGGATAAGGTCTTTAGCAGCCAAGTCTAGTTGTGAGGTGTCCCTGCCTATGGCAGGGAGGTTGGGGTAGATGATCTCTGAGGTCTCTTCCAACCTAAGCCATTCTGTGATTCTGTGATTGACTTTCCTAGCTCAAAGCACATCATCAGAGATCACAGGACAATACCATCCACAGGACTAGATTTTATTACTAAATCTATTCCAGGTCTTTTGCTCAAGCTACTGGGAATTGCTGGAATTCCACTTTCATGGATTTCCTGGCAGATCAAATAGTATTTATGAGCTGCCTCAGCCTTCCTACATTTGTACCAATGTGAAGTATGACTGGCAGTGATTCAATTTCATTATTCTTAGTTAGATGAGTCAGTAAGTGTGGAAAGAGCAATGAAATCGGCAGTTAATCAACACAAAAATCAGATATTCTGAGGCCAAGGAAGTATTTATATGCTGATGACTCAACTTTTGCAGCAGTGCATGCAGCAAGAACAGGAAATATACTATTGAACCCTGTTATGACAACAACTTTGATGTGGGAGGCTGAAATGCTTGTTCTTGCTGCTGTGATTCAAAAAACTGGAACTGTACTCCTGCAGTTCTGCAGAACACACTCACAACAGCTTCCATGCTCATCAAAGGACATCAGAGAATCGAGGCTCCTGCGGGATACACGGTAAGTTAAAGTCTTTCAAAGGCTGCTTAAAGAAACACAGGTGGCAAAAGGCTGGCCCTAAAAGCTCTGCTGCTGTTTGCCATACAATGCATCTAAGGCTTACCCATCTCTACGGTAGAGAACTGCTGCTGCTACGAGGTAGGGAAAGGGAAGAGCTTCTCCACTCTTCTGTAATGGCATGAACACTTACTACATTTGGTAGTGGTTTAACTCATTGTTTGAAACCTGTTAACTCAGGCACAGAATTTATGTTGGATTACAGCTGATAACTACTCTAGAACAAACTCTGGGACCTCAGAAATTACAATTTCCTACAATCTTTCACAAGTCTTTGTACAGAGACATAAGACAGGCACTTCCTTAACACAGTTCAGCAACTTCCTCTTATTTGATGTTTAATGTTTTTCTTCTTGCATAGCAGAGGTGCCATGGAGGAGCTGGTGAGAGCAACGTTAATACTACTGTCTTGCAGCGGTAATTCTTTGAGCAGACACATGATGGGCCAAGGCTATGAAATGATCTGTGAGCTTGATTTTAAAGTTACTACCAGTTGGCAGAAACTGAAAATTTAGCAGTAAATTTAGACAGCCTCAACAATTTTCAGTATGCAACTCTGGCAAACGTTTAGATGAAGGCAGTAAATACAACAAACTGACTGTCAGCTAGGCTTCATTTTCTCCATCCCCTCAGTAGTGCTCCACAGTCCAACTGTGTTTAGGTTAGAATAGAATAGAATCAACCAGGTTGGAAGAGACCTCCAAGATCATCCAGTCCAACCTAGCACCCAGCCCTAGCCAGTCAACTAGACCATGGCACTAAGTGCCTCAGCCAGTCTTTTCCTGAACACCCCCAGGGACAGTGACTCCACCACCTCCCTGGGCAGCCCATTCCAATGGCAGATCACTCTCTCTGGGAAGAACTTCCTCCTAACATCCAGTCTATACCTCCCGCAGCACAGCTTGAGGCTGTGTCCCCTTGTCCTGTTGCTGGTTGCCTGGGCGTAGAGACCAACCCCCACCTGGCTACAACCTCCCTTCAGGTAGGTGTAGACAGCAATGAGGTCTGCCCTGAGCCTCCTCTTCTCCAGGCTAAACAACCCCAGCTCCCTCAGCCTCTCCTCATAGGGTTTGTATTCCAGGCCCCTCACCAGCCTTTTTGCCCTTCTCTGGACACGTTCCAGCACCTCAACATCTCTCATGGTTCATAGCAAAGTAAAAGCTAATCCTGTGTCAATAGGCAACACAACAAAACACAAACAAGCATCTTCTTAACAACACAAGTGAACTTGTTCAGTCAGATAAATCAGGTTTTGGGAACAAGAACATATGTTTGCAGAAAGAATCTTTTTAGAATGGAATGTGGAGGAGACACAGAAGGGCCGGATGTTCAAATTTGTACCAAACCATTTCTTTCTCACTCAGCCAAAGCTGTTATCTGCTGTTAGGCTCTCTTTTATCCTTCTGCTGGAGACTGTCGCTCAGATTGCCCTTTCTGCCTACTGAACAATCCAAGCAGGACAGAAGCAAATTAAGGCCACAGCAGCATAACCAAGCTGCTATCTGTCTTCTTTTATTTTCTTAATAACACCATAATACTTGGAGATTAAGCTGTCCCTTGAGTGGGAACATCCTTCTCTCTGTTATTGGTTATGTGTGGTTGACTCAGTAACTTGCTCACTTGTTTCTTTCTGCTGTCTCATACTAATACTCTGCAGACCATGTCACATGTGGCCCTTTGCAGTCTCTTGTATAGAGCTCTTGCAGTTAATGATTGCTATGTGTTGACTTTTACGGCTCATAAAGCCACTAGTGGATATAAAATTTAATATCTTCAGCTGACATCAATGATGTATTTTATCTTTTGCTTCAAATTACAACATTTCTGGCTTTGCAAGATTGAAAATAACATAACACAACAGAAGAGGCCTTTTAACACTGCTTAATAACAAATGAGAGCTTCTGATATAACCCAAGAGCTACGGCAACCAGCCACTACATAGTTAAAGAGAGACACTGCAACAGAATAGCTTCCAAATACTGATACCTTTGGCAAATCAGCTCCACAGGAGAAGCAGCATTCTTGGTTTTAGAGCAGCAGTCATTGTGCTCAGGCTAATACATCTTCCATAAAACAAAATGAGGTGTTGAGAGCTTAGGTAAAGCAGCTGGAGAAAGGGTAAGACAGACTGTAGGCTCACAAGGGCAGTACTTGAAAGATCAAACAGTTGAAGCTTGCAGTTTTTAAATTTAGCATGTACTATTTACTGAACACCACTGGACTGAGCAAGTCTCTTTGCTGGTCAGTTTACCCATTTTCCCTTTCCTACCCTGCAATAATAAATGTAATGCTTTGACAAAACAAGGTGATAGCTGTCACCTAGCTGGAGTGGTCTCCTCCCCTAGAACTGTGTGTAACCAGCTAGCAGGCCAGAAGCCAGGTGAGCTGGACTGCTTTTCTCCAGCAGTGACACACTAGTGTTGTGAATCAGACCGCTCTAACACACCACAGCAAGCCCATGTGTTCTGAGCAGCTGGGAAGGGTGATAGCATGGTTTCTCTCAGATCCCCAATTCACACTATGTGCCAAACAACTGTGGTCCTATTTTGGGGGGCATTTTATTATCTTCAGGTTTCTCCTCTAATCTAGAATGTTTGTACATCAGTCCCCACATACAAATACCACTCAGGAAGGGAGCAGATATCATATTTTATCATAGAATCATAAAATCAAGCAGGTTGGAAGAGACCTCCAAGAGCATCCACTCCAACCTATCACCCAGCCCTAGACAATCAACTAGACCATGGCACTAAGTGCCTCATCCAGTTATTTCTTGAACACCTCCAGGGATGGCAACTCCACCACCTCCCTGGGCAGCCCATTCCAATGCCAATCATTCCAATGCAAATCACTCTCTCTGTGAAGAACTTCCTCCTAACATCCAGCCTAGACCTCCCCTGGCATAACTTGAGACTGTGTCCCCTTGCTCCGTTGCTGGTTGCCTGGGAGAAAAGACCGACCTCCCTTCAGGTAGCTGAAGACAGCAATGAGATCACGCCTGACCCTCCTCTTTTCCAGGCTAAACAACCCCAGCTCCCTCAGCCTCTCCTCACAGGGCTTTTGTTCCATGCTCAGTTGAGCACAACTATCCTGTTCTCACACTCAACAACAAACGAGACACTTAAAGCATGCAAGTTGTAGGCACAAATCTGCATCACGCTCTGGTCACCAGCATGGAATTTCACTCCGTTCACAACCAGCATTCAGTAAGCCACTCAAGGCAGACCATACTCTATAAAACATCACGTTAACATCACTTTCAAGAAGAATAGCTATCCTTGCTAAACAGTTTCCAATAAAATAAAGATTGTCAATAAGACATTCAAACATTATTCTTTCTTCATTCATGGGACATGATTCACACAATCTGCTTGTCCTGTACTGTGAAAAACAGGCTAATTGACCACAATCAAAAAGCAGACTTTCTCCCTCTCAATCTGTTCAGGTTCTGCCAGGGGAAATCTTCATTCCTCTGGAATGCAGATTAAAAGTCTAGGCAAAAAGAAGCAAAAGGTGCAAAGATGAGATTTGCGATGTTACTGTAGTATTTAGCTTCCTTCTGAACAGTTAATGCACTTGCCTGGTGATGTGGCTACTGCGTAACACCATCTTAAACATAACTAGTCAAGGTTGTTGGTTTTCTTTTCCTTTCCTTTTTACCTTTCCCTGTCCCCTTCCCCTCTTCTCCTATTCAGTGGCAGCTCGCTGCACACAGTGGGACTGTAGTATCTGGAATTGCACATTAATAACCAAGACTCCATGCAGATCTCATCTGTGACTATCAGAGGCGCATGATGTGACGCCAGCTGCTCTTTTTTTTAAGGACTGCATACACCTGCACATCTTAGTGTATGTTACTGCTGTACTTCAGTCTGCCCTAGCATATGTAATCCAGTTACTCTGGATCTTTCCAGCAGAACATACGAAATGCTGTTTCCTCTGAGGGACAATGCAAGAGGGAGCGGCTAATGATAACAAGTAGAGAAAGACAAAGGTGGACAAGGCAGATCTTAGGATCTGTTTTAGGTGATGATGTTGCTCTCATATTACTGCGCCAGTTTCTCATGCTCTTTCATCATTATAACATCTTCATCCATGGACCACATATCATTACCTTCCTGTTTCTTACCTTATGTTCATAAGAGCATTATATAGAAACTTAAAACATGTTATCTCACTGTACTTTAAGTTCCTGATAAAGGAGATTTGAATGAGAAGAGCTACAGAATGAAGTCTCTGTACACTGGGTGAAAAAGCCTAAAAGAGAGGTGTGGAACAGAGAAACAAAGAGATCTGAAGGTTTTCATGCCATCAGTTTGACTAGCTTACTGACTGGAACACAGCCACCTCCATGACTTTTCAAACACCCAACTTGTCACAGTATAGCACAAGTAGTTCTACAGCATAATCCATAACCACAGTTTCCCAAGTGAGAATTAGGAGACTCTGGGTTACCAGCAGGTGCAGGGACATAACTGCTTGTTGCCTTTACATTTTCCTTCTGTATTGAGCTTAAGTTTAAAATAGGACTATTAATAATTTGCCTCCCCTTTGCCAGCTACCAAAGCATTTTCATTTAAAGCAAAAAGCATTCACTTCAATGTTAAGTGCATGCAGGAATGAAACATGCAACTAAAAGACACTTAAGTACATTTACACAAATACTTCCTAGCAATCATTCTCCTTTTAGTTATCTAGTGGATGAACCCTGCCTCTGAATAAGTCAAATGGTATTCTGCAAACAGTTCCTACCTCTGTGGGCTGTTTCTCCCAGTTCAAACCTGCTTTGCAGCTTTTGCACTAACATTTTTGATTTTGCACCTTAGCTTTACAGCTTCTCAATTTTTTTCCTGTTTCTGAGCACTGTGTTTCTATCCTACACAAACACAGCCCACTGAGAAGAAAATGTGGGATAGAAATATGTGAAAATAGGACTAGTGAAAGTTGCAAGCAATTCTCCAGCAACGAATACTGCATGTTCAAAAATACACAAATAAAGACTCTAATAAGCCTCACACAAACAGGCACATGCCTGCTCAATCCTCCAAATTCTCAGAGCTCTTGCATAAGACTTCTTTGATATTTGTCTTAGTCCCTGAAGTTACATCTTAAAGTTAAAAAAGATAGACTTGTTAATAACACACAAATGTTCATAGACATAACATCTTTACAGATATCCTCTGTGAGCAGATCAAGCCACCCTCCATATGTATTTAAATGTACTGGAAGGCTGGAGTTTTTAAGCTGTCAGATCTGTGCCTGGGTAAGAGGAGCTCTATTTTCACTCTTCGAGCAGCAAGAGATTAGCAGCTTGAAATCACTTTGACAGTTTCAGTTACTCTATTGCATACCGCCGGGAATTTTAATTCCAACCTGTGAAATTGTAATTGCTTCTCAAGAAGAGTGGAAGGATTCTGGGTAATGGCTACAGCCAAGCTTAATGTCAGAGTTGCCAGTTGCTGCCAGTTCAGATATTACTTGCTGTTATTCAAAAATCATTCCAGATTTCCATATGGGAAGTTGAACTGGGGAGCGAAACTAAATTAACAGAAGCTGTCAGATGTTCAGAGATGCGCAGGCAATGATGTGATGGAGGTGGATGCGCTCCCCTCGAAAGGTACCTACTCTTTCTTTCTCTCTCCTGCTTTACATAACAAGTTTTACATACACCACACTTAGAATTTCATAGTCAAAGCATATATACCATTAACAGAAAGCTACGATAAAAAGATTAAAAGACAAAGTCCTCCAGCATCCAAAACTGTGCACAAAGAGGACATTAGAAGCGTACACTTAAATGTTGTTCAGAAGAGATTCAAGACGTCTTTGCTATTCAAATCTTGTGGTTTGCAAGATTCTCCACTGAAAACAGCCAAAGAGATCTCAGTGCTGCCATAGACATTTAAGAAAAATAGCTGAGGCTTCCTTGGTAGTGAAAGAAAATGGTATCTTTTGTTTTGTTCTTTAAGAAAACAGGCACTGAATGTGGATTGATTATGAGCAGTTAAGGATGAGTATGTTCACCAATGTGTAAAAGCAAAATCAATGAACTTCTCCTGCAGTAGTTTCATTGACTTGGAGTGGAGAAAAGTCTCACTTGCCCTGGTGGCTTGTAAAGACAGACTTTTACATTAGCCTCCAACACAATGACAGTGTAAAAATTACAAATGCTATCCACCTGGCACGGCAGTTAGGAGACAGATAGGAGTAAAAGTCACAGACCAAACATGTTCAGGCTAGCCAATTCCATGAAACAAATACAGAATCACAGAATTAACAGGTTGGAAAAGACCTTAGAGATCACTGAGTCAAACCTATCACCTAACACCTTCTAATTAACTAAATCACACTACTAAGTGCTCCATCCAGTCCCCTTTTAAACACCCCCAGGGGAGATGACTCCACCACCTTCCCGGGCAGTCCGTTCCAATGGGCACTCTTTCTCTGAAGAACTTATTCCTAACACCCAGCCCAAACCTGCCCTGGCACAGCTTGAGGCTGTGTTCCCTTGTTCTGTCACTGGTTGCTTGGGAGAAGAGACCAACCCCTACCTGGCTATGGCCTCCCTTCAGGTAGTCGTGGACAGCAATGAGGTCTCCCCTGAGCCTCCTCTTCTCCAGGCTGAACAACCCTAGGTCCCTCAGCTGCTCCTTGTAGAGCTTGTGCTCCACCCCGTCACCAGCCTTGTTGCCCTTCTCTGGACACATTCAAGCACCTTAACATCCTTCTTAAATTGTAGTCTAGATGTGACTTAACTAGTGCTGGCCACACTATTCCTGATACAGGCCGTGGTACACTTCTGTAGTTCAATCTACACTCACCGAGGTTTCCCAGTGGCCTTCAACAGCTGCTTCAAGCAATGTGTAGTTTGAGTTCTGCCTGAAGCTCCAGATGAGTTGTTTGATCAGAACACAGTTGTTCAACCCAGTGACTTTGAAAGCTTTAGCTGCAAACAAACAGGAGCAAACACTCTAATACTTTACCATACAAAGTGTCAAAAAGCTCTCCCAAAATCTAAAAGAAAATAATAAAATCTCTGATAAACAACACTTCCTACTCATCAGGTTAAAGCTCATTTTAAGAATAGATTGCATCTGTGGGCAATGCCACTTACAAAGTCTGCTTCATCCTCTTTCTGTGTATTGCATTATTTCTAAGAAAATAAGCTGGTCCCATTACAGCCAGCAACTCACAGAATCTAAATCACAAGCTTGGTAAAGCTCTGTAATAACTGATGCAATGAGGCTGTAATTGCTACGATTAGATCAGCTACAGTGGCTGACAGAGAGTGCTAGAGGCATAGAACAAATCTGCATAGTTTATTCCCATCAAATGCAAAAATTTGGCTCAGATATAACAATTTTGTCAACTCATAGTTTTCCCGAGAATCTTGTCATATGTTGCACTTTCCTGAAAGTTTCAGCTCCCAGAGTCAAGCAGGGTTGTTGGGTTTTTGTTTTCATACTAAAGATTTGTTAAAAATGTAAATTATTGATTGTTAAAAGAAAAAAAAAAAGGCCTGAAAAAACCCCAGGCACAAGCAAAGCAAGAGCATGTGGTTTAAAAAAAATCTCATGGATTTTGAGTCTTGGCTCATGACCTTCAATGGGTGCAATCAGAAATACAATATTCAAATCATTACACACCTAATTTCCTGAAGACACTTACATTTGTTGTTATAATTTACAGGCTGTACTGAAAGCATCATGGTGGAGCTTCCTGATTAATTGTCTGTAACTCCTCGGAATCCTCAGTTAATAAAGTACAAAGCATCCTTCCTGAGGAATTATTCATCCTCACTCTAGAGCCACTGTACTGGCTTTACCTGGGACAGAGTTAATATTCTTCATTGTAGCTAGCAAGGGCTATGTTCTGAATTTGCAGAGGAGTTTTTGTTATTGCTAAGCAGTGCTTACACAGACCCAAGATCTTTTCTGCTCCCCACGCCACCACACCAGGCTGGCAGTGAACAAGCTGGGATGGCGCAGAGAGAGGGCAGCTGACCCCAACTGAGTAAAGAGTTATTCCAGACCATATGATGTCATACTCAGCATATAAAGCTGAGGGAGGGGGAAGGAAGAGGTGGACATTTGGAGTGATAGCATTTGTCTTCCCAAGTAACCGTTATGCGTGATGGAGTCCAGCTTTCCTGGAGGCGGCTGAACACCTGCCTCCCGATGGGAAACGGTGAACGAATTCCTTGTTTGGCTTGTGTGCACAGCTTCTGCTTTTAATGTGTTCTGATCTCAACCCATGAGTTTCTCACTTCTACCCTTTCAATTCTCTCCCCTACCCCACCAGGGAAGGGGAGTGGTGGAATGAGCAAGTAGTTCAGCTGCCTACTGGAGTTAAACCACAACAGCCATGTAGGCAGCTCATCTCTGTCTTCGTTGGGCACCACATAAACATCACAAAACCCCCCAACAGTTCCTGCTTTTAAGATTTAACAGATTTTGCAAGTGGAAGTTTGGATGAAGATCCAGAAAATTGACAAGGCATGAAAGAGTGAAGAGTATGGTGCAGTCAGCTGCTGGCAGAACTGGGCACAGAGTCCTATGTGTGGCTGACCAGCATACTCTCAAGATGCGCGGTGATCTTGTCACGATGAAAATAGCTTGAAGTAAGCAATTAGAAATTTGCAGTGTTCAAAATGTAACCTTCCCACTAACTGAGCAATATTCTTATATAAGGCATGTTCCAATGCACAGCTAAAACAAGATCCACGTTTAGTTCTCTGAGCATCATTCTGTAATTTAGAATATACAATATACTATAATATAGAGATTGTATTCAACCTATACTTTAACAGCACTCTACCACCAGATCTCCTTATTCAGTGATAAAAACCAAATAACTTTAAAACTGTTTCTATGTAAAAAATAATTCCTGTTGCATTAACAAAGCCTAATAACTCACTGTGATGCTGAGAGAGGCAAGATGGCAGGCAAAAAGATTTTCTACCATGGCAGCAAACTGAATAACAACAAATGACAAACTTGAAGGATGTATCAGTGTTTGATTCTAATACAGAAAGACATATATCACATGTCATTAAGCGAGTTCTTTAAGAAAGCTTTAAGTAGAAGGTTACCAACATCTCTCAGTGGAAAGATTTCTTGTGATTTTCCTGCATGCAATTGTACCTGCTGAAGCAGTTAGTCAAACAGTAAGCAATGCAAACATTGCATTGCCTTAGAAGAAAGAAGAGGGAAAATGCAACAAACTATTAAGCCAACCAAAACAGGATTTTGGCAAGATAGGTCTCCCTAGAACGTACAACATTTTCTCCTATGAATGACAAGAAAGGCATAGAATGAGTTAAAAATATTGCCCAATCAATATTAGCTTTTTCACGTGTTCTTGGGGGAGAAAAAAAGAAAGAAAAAAAGAAGAAAGATAAAAAAGAACTGTTGGTAAAAGTGTTTCCTCTGAAGACTTTAAACATCACTTTTACTGCTTTCATAAAAGCCTCATCCAGTTCACCGCTCTGTTTTCATTACTCCGTAGTAAAACATAACGAGAACTGCAAGTAGAGCCAGGCTGACAGACAGTATCTTCAGTCCATCCCCTTCTTGTTGCCATGGCAGCTGCAAAGTCAGCCACGAGCTGAGTGGTGTTTTCACTGAAGTCTCAGCAGAAGGGTTTGCTTTCCAGTTTGTACCATTCTGTGGCGCATGCCTGAACTCCTGTAAAGAAATGCACATATTAAGATCGAACCTGCGCTATATATTTCGGATTGCACATACCAAATCCAAATAAATCTCTTGATAGTGAAGTTTAAATCAGTAGCCCCTTTCAAGACATACAATTCGACCTGTGCTGCATCATCATCATCATCAGGTCATCCAGTTTCATGCGAAAATCTTACTAATGCCATACAAAGTTAATCTTTTAATGAAATATCTGCCAAATCAATGAAGCCATTAGTAACAGAAACCAATCTCCAGATCTCAGTATCATCAAAGAGAACTGTTTGATGATCTTTTATTTATTCTGCTGTTGTCTCAGTGCTCTCCCATTTTTGGCTTCTTCAAATTAAATGTCTAACCAGTGACAAAGGGGACCAGAATACAAGAATCCCTTGCACAGCAGGGCTCCTCCAAAGTCAATCATCATCTCCTGGTGTGCCAGCTCAGTGGTGCTTGAAAATCCTCCCACAGGGCTTTTCCTTTCCCCTGACCCTCAGGAGGCAGCTGTGCTAAAACACTCACCTTCTCATTCAGCATATTGAATCCGAGGTCCCTGCTGTGCCTGCCATTACCATTCTTAAACTGACTGCTAGCAGCCAGATCCCCCAGAGTATGAGGACTTTTAACAGCAGTACAAGTTACAGATGTTGAGTCACTATTTCAGTGGAAAATCTAAGAGGAAAGACTAAGAAACTCTTGTTTAGTTCAGCATGTTGGCACTGTAGATACTCCATAGTAAAAACATCTTAAAATTGTAATCTGATGACATTTACAAGAGGCATAAGTGGTAATTAAACTAAATTGTAATGATCTTGCATTTTAAGAGTCAATATTTCTGATCCCTTCTTTTTTTCTCCCTCTATTTCAATGATCTCTTAGAAATTCAACTGGTAACCAGAAAGATTTTTTTAACCAGTTTAAAATTTGCCAGTTAAAAAGGGGGGTTGATTAATCAAATTCCTCCCCACCTCCTTTCATATAAGGCAAGTCAGGGACACAGAAAGTACCTCTCTGGATAATTCTGTATTTCCAAACAGCTGAAATGAGGTCACAGGAAAATACAGACACCACAAACCTGACTCCTTCCCTTACCAAATATTTCTGGGCAAACTCTTAAGAACTAGCAAAGCTTCAAGAATGATAACTGCCTATGGAAGTGTGGCAGCGCATTTTAAACTGTCTGCAACTACCTCCTGTTTTCCATTTCAGAAATCAGCTCTATTATAGAAAGAAGATAGCAATTAGTACTGCTTAGGTAAATAAGCATCAAAAGGGCAAATGATATCCTGGTGTAAGTGCTGTTCTAACATCTAAGGCATCATTGATTTAGATCACAATTCACACAGGCAAAGGGCTACTGAATAAGTGACCTATGAAATGAGAATGACTTATTTGTACTGCACCCAGAAGATCATCAACCAAGTAAACAGGAAACAGGTAGCAAAATGGGGTGTACTTTTCTGTAGCGTAAGGTAAAAGAACAACACTACTCCAGTATTTCAGTCTATATTGTGCAAAATATGTTAGCTTCATTAAAAAAAAAAAAACAAAACAAAACACCAAACCAACCAAAAAACAAAACTGCTTCATATTGTTATCAGCTGCAATCAAGTTCTAAGGCATCTGAAATTTTAGTAAGTAACCATGGCTATTTTATCCTCCAAAATGAAAGCTAATAAACCTTCGCCTTGTAGAATAAACTGGAAACCACACAGTATAAAGGATTTTTCATAGATTAATTTAATTCTTCCTTAGACATTTACAAAACCTGTCTTTTCTTTGCAGATCTGACAAACCTTTTCCAATGTAAGATGCGCAATGTACGGTCATGCCCCACTTTTACATCCATTGATGGCATGAGAACACTAACGCTGAAGAAAAAAAGAATGAATGGAATAGAATAGAATCAACCAGGTTGGAAGAGACCTCCAAGATCATCCAGTCCAACCAATCACCCAGCCCTATCCAGTCAACTAGACCATGGCACTAAGTGCCTCATGCGGTCATTTCTTGAACACCTCCAGGCACGGCGACTCCACCACCTCCCTGGGCAGCCCATTCCAAAGGCAATGTGCAAGGCTGCAAAAATATCAGTGTAATCAAAGACTGACTTCCTCACCAATTCGTGACTAAAAATATGGCTGACTACAATCAGACTCCTACCATCCTACTAAATATTTCTCCACCACTCGGTTGGCAGTAAAGTGCTGACCACTTAGTTGCACAGGACTAGAGCCAGTACCTCATACATTGCTTTGCAACTCTCTCCTCTATGTTTCTCTTTGTGCTCAGCTTCAGTTCCTACCTTTCTCTGTGAGACTAGAGATAGCCAACAAAACACCCCAAATGCACATTAGAACTTGCAAGAAGTTTCCCTTTTACTAACAGTTAACCATATTAGTGCTTCATGCACCCAGTCATGTTTCTATGCAGTAGCTTTCAGCAGTGATTTCACTCGCACTTCATTTCTGTTCTGCAGTTTTTCTGTTTTCCAACATACACTCAGATTGTCTCATCTTCTTGGTATAATTCTGATCACCAACAGTCTATACTGTTTCTTTCTTTGTTTTTTTTGTTGCTGTATCAGTTTCTCCAACCTCTGTTGCAACACGTGCATCAGGCAGTGCTGCATACTGCAGTAGCAGAGAATGTAAGCAGAGATTTTAGCAAGGCTTTCGAATTTCTGGTGGTGGGGAATACCACTGGCTCCATGGCCAGCTGTCTCAGGAACATTTCAGTTGAGTAAGCCATGCTGGAAAGCTGTGAGGCCCAATTTCTTCCTTACTTTGTCCTATTTCCCATAAATTAGATGATCATACTGATACACTAAACCCGTTTTTTGTTTTCTCTCTGTAGATGAGATTTTATCTTCACGGTGTTTTACTGATACGGAAACTTAACTGGGTTGGAGGCATGATTATCACAATTTCACTATACTTTTGTTTTCCTTCTGTTTTCTGCATCTATTTCTATCAGTAGTTACATTTTCAGAACTCATCAAAACTTTCAAACGTTCACAGTATCTCAGATAACATAAGAGACTGTCAAACAACTTAGATGAGAGGTTTTTCTTTCAATAGATGCATGCATGAACTGCTACTCTTACTACCTTACCAACCTGAATGCTTTATACATTTTCTCATGGATTAAACTGTTCCCACACGGACAAAAACATTACAGTTTGCAAACCAGAGTGACCCTTTAAGATGTTCTTAACAGCTTGTCATTTAGAACATTACTTCATTTCTGTTTGACAGTGTATCTCTCCAGATGATGCTGATAAATACTTTCTTTCAAGAACAGTAAGTAATATGCTCATCTGACCCACGTTTTCTAGGAACCCTTCTTTCATTTGCTCTGAAATCCTGCCCTGCAACACTGATGGATGGCTAATACCACTGGCTTCCTTGAAATTTGCTGTCATTATTGTTGCAGAAGATACAAAAAGGGTACATCTGGTTCCCTGCAGCTGAAAGGCTCCTTTAGAAAATGGCAGTCTTTTGTCCCCCCTGCAATTCCTACAATAGCTTTTAAAAACAGGATAATCTCTCAGAGACACCTGCAGGTAGATGCCTCTCCCCAAGAGTCTGTAGTGCAGCTCTGTGAGACACAGCACAGAACTCTCAGTGGGAAGGGGAAGAGGTCTGCTAAGCTGGTCACACTATTCCACGCTCTTAAGCCTGAGCGGCTCTCTCTGCAGCCTAGACAACAGTGAAGTGCCTGTCTAGAATATAACCAGTTCTTCCTAACATGAAAGTATTGCATTATCAGCTGTGCCAGTGAAAAACACTCTGGGTTTTTTCATTCGTTTGGCGTTTTTTTTGTTTGCTTATTTTTTGCTTGATTGCTTTGAGGGTTTTTTTTTTTTGTTGTTGTTTGGGGTTTTTTTGTTTGTTTTTTTTTCAGGTGGGGGCAAAAGTCCTTCTGTAGGCTCCACTTGAGGAACTAGTTTTTCAGGTAAGGTGTCATAGAATCACAGAATTAACCAGGTTGGAAAAGACCTTTGAGATCCTTGAGTCCAACCTATCACCTAATACCTTGTAATTAACTAAACCATGGTACCTCGTCCAGTCTCCTCTTAAACAGCTCCAAGGATGGTGACTCCACCACCTCCCTGGACAGCCCACTACAATGGGCAATCACTCCTTCTGTGAAGAACTTCTTCCTAACATCCAGCCCAAACCTGCCCTGGCACAGGTATGTCTCATACAATAGCTATTATATATGTTCTTGTCCCTACAGCTTTCCATATACTTTGCCTTGAAGAATCCTCCAAGACACCTATCTTCAGAAAAGATCTTTCATATTTTATGGGGAGGGGAGTTCTCCACAGGAAAAAAAAAAAACCAACATGTTTAGTAGAGCTCTTTTATGCACATCTGATGTATGAAGCCTGAGTGGAGGCAAGGATCTCATTTGCTGAATTAGCAGGTCACTCTGTGCTCTCACTTTAGAGAAGTATTAATTCTTAAAGGCCCTGATTTGTAACTCTAGATAAAACATTTGCAGTGCATTAGCTTTTCAAGGAACTCTTCAAGGCATTTCTGTAATAGAGCTGATGTAACCGGTAATATTTACTATACATAATCACCAGGCAGAGTCTGACAGTTTACTAAGCTGAGCTTAGGATTCACACTGCTGTACCTGTAAGACCTAAGATACATGAAGTTCCCAGAAAGATCTGCTGTATACCAGTTTAATTTTGATAGGCCATACAATTATTTGGTAGACTTGTTAGTAAGGAGCATTGCTCTCACTAAAAAAGACCTCAATGAAGGAAAAGGTACACTGAGATGTAAACTTATGTACTATCACTCAGAATGGGAGAAGGAAGGGAAATTATCAAGCTGAAATGCAAAGACATACTTTGAGCTGAGCATCTTCTATTTCCAGGGAAGCGGCCTTTCATCTTGTTTTGGCAGCCAGAAAGTAAACATAAGACTTTGCTAATAAGGTATAATATAAATTATTAAACCATCCAGTGTATGATCAAATGCATTTCAGATTATTTTTTGAATAATTCTGTCTTGACGACTGCCAAGAGTAATATATTTTGTGTACTCTTGCACAGATCCATTGATTGCTGTCTTTCTGAAGCTCCAGGCCCAGACTTAAAATGCCGTGCATGAAATAAATATATAATCACATCAAAACCTAAGCTTTGGCATCTGTCGATCACAGCCTGGCTTTTTGTAAGATCTCACTTCTTGTTAGTCAACAAAGACATGAGAGCAACTCTTTAGCTCTGAGCTGAGGTTTTAATAGATTCAAAACATTTCTTACATGCAAATTTCTTTTATGGCTGAGGGGCACTGTTCGAGCTTGAAGCGTTAGCTAACTGCTGCGAAAAACTACTTGACTGAGCATATCTCAAGATAAATTAGACTTCTGATTTTTTTTTTTTAGCCCAACCAAGTACATCTTACACATTTACACTGCTGGCTTTAAAAATATGGACTTTTATATAACCACGCACAACAAGACTCTGTGACAAATGAAAAGAAAACATGTTAAAATATGCATTCCATGTCCTACCGTGCCATCTTGGAGCTCTCTTCCAACCTGGTTGATTCTATTCTATTCTATTTGAAACTCTGGACTATTACACTTTGGAGGCATTTTCCAAATTTAAAAACCAAACAGTTACTGAAGGTCACATAGATTACACAGCCCAAAAAATAGGTAAATTCAAACGTTATTGAATAGTTCCGGAAGGCGTGTTTAATTCTGTAGGTATTAAGAGAGCTCCTTTGATTTATTGCCTATGGAATTCTAACAGCCTTCTGTAAATGTGGAATGCTGATCTTAAATCAGAAAATAAATGGCACACAAAGTATTTTTTTCTAATGGAATTAACACTGCAGTTCCCAGAAGAGGCATCCCTGCCACCGTGTATTCCAATGAATGCATGCTGCTGTGTTGTTAAGAGAAAGCACTGTACAAGCATGACTGCTTCAGATGTTATCAGCCACTCCTAGCAATTCACTGATTCCACATACACATGGAGTTTACTTCTTTTCAGAAATAGGAAACCTTGAAAAAAAATAAATAAAGCAGCCCAGCACTTTTGCAAAGAACTTCATATTGCTTCTTATTTTGTGTGCATATACACACTTGTGTTTCTCTGTGTGTGTGATGTGTGACTGACTGCTTTAATACAAAACTGAAAGGACAGAACTGAGCTGAAGGATAAACACAGATTTATTATTAATTTATCAGTAAAAGGTCAGAGCCTGAGCAGTAATTAGTCTTTTCTTAAATCTGCTACTATCAAATTGGTAGTTTTACTGTAACTGAAGTTATAGTAAGAAAATAACCAAACCATCTTGCAAATAGCTGCAGTCACTAAAATTGCCCTACCGTCTGTCGTAGGATCCTAGGACAACTCAGAGTGCATCTGGTCCATCCTCCTGCTTAAAGAACATCAGATTATGGTCTAGGGTGGAGACTGCACAGCCTCTCTGGGCCTTTGTTCCAGTGGTTGACCATTTTCATGGGGAAAATGTTTCTTTTAATGTCCAGTCTGAACATCTCACTTCAATTTATGGCCACTGACTTTTGTCCACCCATGTGTATCATTGGAATGCACTTGGCTCAGTCTTTTCAACAATCTCCCTACAGGGAGGCTTCGGTTAGGATCTCTCTAGGCTGAGACAGGCCTGGTCACTCAGCATCTCCTCACAGGCTAAGTGCTGCAGCCCCTGAACATCTCTGTGCTTATGGTGAATTTGTTCCAGTTATTAGTTTTTAATTAATATCAAGATGACTATGAATGACCAGTCAAGTCAGGTCAGCAATAGTCCTAGCAGCTGGGCCATGGCCAAATACAAACATAGAACACATTTAATAATGGAGGGACATAGAGACTGATCAACCTTAATCTCAGATGCATCAGATCTGACAGTTACTTCCAGGTTTGTCATCCCTTAGGGAGAACATCTTTACATCTTTAACTACAGTCTACTCTGGCTGGCATAGCAAGTTCACATAATCTTCCTTCTTTCCCAGTTAATGCTTGCAGGATCTGTCTGACTCCTTTGGCCAGTGTAGAAAGAACACATTTTCCATTACTCAGCTATGGCTCATCTCAATTACACCTACAATCTCCTCTTAATAAACAAAAGATGAGATGCCAATAGGAACACAAATTTCTAGTGACTTTCTCTCTGTGTCACACAGACTCACCTCTGGAACTTCCTTCTCCTCCATTAATCTCAAATTCTTGTGCAAAAATATAAAAGAAATCAATTCTCTCTGTGTAAGTTAGTGTGCTTGAACTTCTCATTGTTACTGTAATGCTCCATTCGTATTTTGCTTGGCAAACAATGCCCTGTTCTCTTCCATGTTCTTACCCTAAGGGTAGGCCCTTTGCTATCTCCTTTTTCCTCTCTCAAACAGACTTCAATGAGCCCTCCAAATTCATAATGCAGTTAAAAGCTAGACAGGAAGCTGAGTAACTGGGATTTATTAAATTGATTCCTTTTAGATGTACACTTGGAGAAGGAGTGAAACAATCAAAAAGATTAACTTATAAACGAAATCAAAAATAGAGAAACAACCAACCAAGAAAACATAAGCCAAAACCATTGCCAAAATGTCATGAAAATCTTCTTCTTCCTTAATACTCACTTGTTTTAGCTTGTTTCTTTATATTTACCTCTAAATGCTTCTAGCCAGGAGCTGATCTGGTTTTTAACATGCTTGTATTTTATGCAGCTATTAAACTTAGCGACTCAATATCCTACCAGTATACAAACATTGCATTGCTAAAATGAGCTGTCATTCAAGGTCAGAAACAATATGTTAAAAAGTCAGTGTGATATCTGGATTCTTAGCTCTTTTTTTTTCCCTTGGTGATAAGGTGTGGGGGGTGTCAATCACTATGTCAGGAACAAGCGATGTGCAAGCCATCATCTTTCCAGGCTGCACTTAGAACCACAAGAGAGCTGAAAAATCTTTTAAGGGTGAAAAAGTTTACCACGCAAAAAATCAAAGCTGTCCAAGTAATGACATGACATGAAGGAGAAACCTAGCACAGCACAATGTGGACAAGTTCAGGATGGAGATCTGTCACTATTTATTTCCCTGTCCGTAGCATGGTTTTATGAAGGAGATGGCAGGTGCTTGCTCTGGGCACTTATCTGGTAATTAGTTGGCTAACAAACAAATCTGTTTCCTAGACATCACCAACACAGGCTTTGTAGCTCTGAAAATACATTATTACAGTGCATTACAGGTTAAAGTAGATACCACTTTTCAGTATATCTACTATAGCTTGTCTTAGTAGACATCATTCCACAGGATTCCAGCTTACTACTTCTTTAAAAGATCATAGAGATTTTTTCATTGCTGTTTTTGTCTTGTTTTGTTTTTAAAAAGAAGCATTCTAAATGTGTGTTTACAGTGCAGTAATTCTCCCAGTTTGTTTTGTTGGATGATCAAAGAATGAGAAAGAACTGGCAGTATGTGAATATTCAAAGATTATGAAAAGAAACAGATATATTTTTTCATTTTAGTTTTGGTTGTTGTTTTTTTTTTAAGAGCACAAGCCTTCAGAGACCATCACCTTTTTGCTTTGCTTTTACATCTAGAAATAACAATGACAATTGCATGGAGGTCAACAGTAGCTACAGGCAAGGACACAAAAGGTTTCCCTCAGAAAGAGTACCTCAGTAAAATGAATAGCTAGATCACAGAATCATAGAATCATAGAATGCTTTAGGTTGGAAGGGACCTCAAGGATCATCCAGCTCCAACCCCCCACCATAGGCAGGGACACCTCCCACTAGAGCAGATCTGAAAACATGTATTCATGCCATAAGAACCACCAATATAACTGAGTGTTATTCACACATCAACAGTGAAATGAGCAATATTGCTTTTACTTGGAAACAAAATCTGAGTAGATATTAAAAGCGTACCTTTAAGAAGAATTCTATACTCCCAAATGGTAGAAAGCAAGAAATATTAAAGCTTTTCTAGCTGTTGTTATTCGCAAAGAACATTGTGATAAATACCCAAGAAACACCTCAAGGGACACTCTTTCTCAAAATCAGGAAAAGCTTTTAAAGACCTCTCACGTGGAGCAAAGCTGAATTGTCCAGTTCTGGGTCCCTCAATTCAAGAGAGATATTGAGATGCTGGAACACGTCCAGAGAAGGGTGATGAAGCTGGTGAAAGGCCTGGAACACAAACCCTATGAGGAGAGGCTGAGGGAGCTGGGGTTGTTCAGCCTGGAGAAGAGGAGGCTCAGGGGGGACCTCATTGCTGTCTACAACTACCTGAAGGGAGGCTGTAGCTAGGTGGGGGTTGGTCTTTTCTCCCAGGCAACCAGCAACAGAACAAGGGGACACAGTCTCAAGTTGTGCCAGGGGAGGTCTAGGCTGGATGTTAGGAGGAAGTTCTTCCCAAAGAGAGTGATTTGCCATTGGAATGGGCTGCCCAGGGAGGTTGTGGAGTTGCCATCCCTGGAGGTGTCAAGAAAAGACTGGATGAGGCATTTGGTGACATGGTCTAGTTGATTGGCTAGGGCTGGGTGCTAGGTTGGACTGGATGATCTTGGAGGTCTCTTCCAACCTGTTTGATTCTATGATTAAACTGATATACCTACATATTCTTGGCTAAAGCCTTCCCCTTAAACCTAGAATATATAATAAACCTGAAATTATGTTGTTTTCATTTATTCCTGCAAAACTAAGCCTGACAAATGCAATGGTTCAAGCAGAATGATGTATTAAATCACAATCACAAAGAGAAGGGATTATGCAAAACTAATAGCCTGTATTAATTTTGATACCCAGGCGATGATTGTTAATAACTATGAAAACTGTTTGTTAACATTAAACTTGACAGAAAACTTATTCACAAGGTTCAAAAACGCAGTTTGGAAATGTCTGCACGCAGGTAACAGGCAAAACTAGACCACTTATTTCTTAAAGTGGCAAACACAAACATTCTGGAAGATTCTTGCAGTTAATTAAACCACTTATCCACTAGAGGACACAGGAAGCTCCTTTCTGCTTATGGCAGAAGACAATTAGTGAATTAAAAGAGGCTCTAAGTATTTACTCACAAAATAGTATCAGACAGTACCCGAAGCACATGGAGGGGTTGCTGTCTGAGTTTCCCAGGCTCTTTTCTCAGGAAGCTGGGAGTCTGTAGCATAGTTTCTGACCTGGTTCTTCTTGATTCCCAATTCAGCAGAAGCCTTGCAGAGGGGCAGGAAGGATGCAGTGCAATGTGCAGTCTTGCCACAATGTCATGCTGACTATGCAGGCCAATGACGTGCAGGCATTTAGAGCCTGTTCCTGGTAAGTTCTCCAGGGCATGGAGTTTCCAGGCAAATTCAGGACACAAATGAGGCAGAAGCAGCAGCACACCATGCTACCTGCTCATCCCTTTTATTAATATCTGCCTGAGACTAATGGGGCATTGTGCATAGATTAGTCAATGAGAATGGCACTTTGCCAAGCTTGACTATATTAGCTGAAGCCAAGGTTTTCACCCTCCCCTCCCGTGGTTCTTCTGCCAGCACAGAAGGAGGGGGGCAGTGGGACACGTCTGGACAAGCCAGAGTCCTCTTTTCCCAAGACTGCTTCTCCCACAGCAGAAGAGGGGCAGAACAGAAAGCACGTCTCGGCAAGCCAGGGCATGGATAAGCTCATTTTTGGTCTATCAGGCTTATCATGACAGGTCCTTCTTACATTTCAAACTCCTGGATAATAAATACAGTATAAAATGAGCATTTTTAGTATTTAGGAATGATACCAATGGGATCTATATACCTTTCTCATTTTACAGGTAGAGAAACAAGGAAGATGCAAGTGTATCCAGCACCATAATATGAGCCAGCAAAAAGGTCTCTACAACTACCGTCTCAGATCCTAGTTGTCACCAGACTCTAACACCTTCTGTCTGTCAAATTTAAGTCTGAAATACATTTTCTTAAAGCTAGGTGTTACAGTTCAGGGCTCATGCCCTAGCCTAGTGTCTTAATTATAAATAAGAATAGGGCTTTTTTTCCCAGAGAATTCCAGTCTAAAGGATTTTAGGACTAGACTTAGAATAATAGTAAGATAAATTTATCTAATTCCATTGGCCTGCTGAATATCTTACATTTTGCAGTGCAAGCTTGCTCGGTCTCTCTCTCTGCTGCTTCTTGTTTGATGTTTGCCTCTCTGTGACCTTGTTTGCTGCCTGGTTGTCTTCTTGTTTCAACTGGTGAAGGTAGAGAGGGGAGAGACAGCAGGTTGGCTGTGTTCAGCCTCTCTGGGCTTTATGTCTAGGGCTGGGGAGAGTATGAGGTGAAATAATGCACAAGGAAGTATTGTGCTGTTATCGAACTGTAAATAATATGTAAATATACCTTATACATGTTTATTGCTTTTTATTCTTCTACATTTAGTCCATATTTGTAAATATAATTTCATTTAACTCCCAAAATTCTGAGTAAATGTGGGAAATTTGCTCAGGAGGGTAAATTTCCAATTTGTTGGGGTGCAAATCCAACCCACGACACTAGGTAATGCCTTAACACCTAGTCTCCTGTCAACTCCTCTTACATTCAGTTTCACAGACTTCTCTGCCTGGTATTAAACACCTCCAGTTCCTGAGGCTGTAGATGCTCACTAAGCACAGCTGGAGTTGGAACTTGGCAAAAAGAAGCATTTCTTGGGAGGCTGACATTCAGCAGTTAATAGAAGTGTGACTGATCTTGACTAACTTTGTGTGTTCAGTGATAAGACAAAGGTTTTATTTTCATATTGTCATGGCCTCTCTCCTTTAAGTAGCCTTACTTGTTTTAGAAGGTCTCCCACAGTGCCAGTTAGCATACATTGGAGCACCTGAGGGAGTGTCTTGAAATCTGAGTCTCCCTTTTTAATTTCACACTCAGTCAAGTTCAGCTGCAGTTAATGGAGGACTCTCTGATGAAAACATCAAACAATGGTTACTTCTTTTCGACTGGCAAGTCTAACTGCTCTAGCACAATCTCTGCAGCTCCAGCCCTTACGAATGATTCATCAGCCCACCTCCACAACACAGACTGCATTAAAAAACCCTTTCTTGGCTTGCTGGGTATTTTATGCTAGATAATCATGATAGCACCTTGGCACTCTAAGACATCAAAGAATAGTAACTATCCAGACTACAGGCTGTAACAAATATCTGCCCTCAGAAGAGCATGTGTATCATTCAGAGGGTGGTCCAACTAGACAGTCAAGAGCTTCTCTGTTTGCAGAAGACTGAAGTGCACTCTGTCAGGCTCAAATACTGGCAATTTGCACTTCAGCTCAAGGCCTCCAATGAATCCACTGGACATCAGTCTTCTACTCAGGTTTTATATGGTGTGCTCTACCAGATTGTACTGGGTAATTCCTAGGATTAGTTCATCAGTTCCTCTGGAATTAACTCAGAAGTACTGATTTCCCCTTTTCCTTTGAGATTTTATACCCTGGAATTAGCTTCTCTGCAATGCTGTCCAGTCAGTGCTACAATTTCATAGAATCAGTCAGGGCTGGAAGGGACCACAAGGATCATCTGGTTCCACCCCCCCTGCCATTGGCAGGGACACCCTACCCTAGAGCAGGTTGGCCACAGCCTCATTGAACCTGGCCTTGAACACCTCCAGGGATGGGGCCTCAACCACCTCCCTGCGCAACCCATTCCAGGCTCTCACCACTCTCATGCTGAACAACTTCCTCCTCACGTCTGGTCTGAATCTCCCCACCTCCAGCTTCACTCCATTCCCCCTAGTCCTGTCACGCCCTGGTAGCCTAAACAGTCCCTCTCCAGCTTTTTTGTAGGCCTCCTTCAGATACTGAAAGGCCACAAGAAGGTCACCTCAGAGCCTCCTCTTCTCCAGACTGAACAGCCCCAACTCTTTCAGTCTGCCCTCACAGCAGAGCTGCTCCAGCCCTCTGATCATCCTCGTGGCCCTTCTCTGGACATGCTCCAGCACATCCACATCCTTCTTGTGATGGGGCCTCCAGAACTGCATGCAGTACTCCAGGTGGGGTCTCACCATAGCAGAACAGAGGGAGAGAATCATCTCCCTCAACCTGCTGGCCACACTTCTCCTGACGCAGCCCAGGCTCTGGTTGGCTTTCTGGGCTGCAAGTGCACGCTGCTGGCTCATCTTGAGCTTCTGTTCACCAGCACCACCAAGTCCCTCTCCTCAGGCCTGCTCTCCAGCCAGTCACTGCTCAGCCTGAACACATCCTGTGAAATGTTCATGATTTTAAAATATCTAGTTCCAAGCATTTCAGCTTGACCATGATCAAGTTTGTTCACCAGACTAACCTCCTAGCAGACACTTTGAACATTTGCCTCATTTTCATCTGTGAAATGGGAAGACATAAGCTGCATTTCAGGAGAAAATCTGAACTCATTACTGTTTCCGAAGTGCTCAGAAACTTAGCTATAGGGTCACAGGAAAGGTTAGAAAGAAATTAGTAAATCCCTTTAGAGTAAGGTTTAAAAAAGCATGTAGCAAATAACACTGCTATTAGACAATAAACAATGCAAAGGAAAAACACCCAACAATAGTTTACTAAATGAATAGTCTCAGCTCTGTGCACAGAAGGAAACAATTTTGTATGTGTACATGGGTGAGAATAGTGCAGAAGCATTGATTAAAGGCTGAAACATAATAGAGTTGGCTTTTACATGAAAAAGAGGAAATGAAACTCTAGAATTCCCTTAGTTCAGAGTATTCCACTTTACACCCCAAATAACCTGTGCACACATGTACATGAGAAAGATTCTTAGCTCCTTGTTATCGCATATTGTAGGTCACTGCAGTGCTACACTTTACTTAGAAAGGAATATTGGTCTGTTGAACACAGCCCATAATATTTTAATACATCTTTCTTCTCTATTTTGTTGTTGCTTTTGACTCTCAATGAACACAACTACTCACTGCACAAGCAAGTGGTGCCCTTGATTCCATTTCATTACCTCTGCCCATCCTAGTAACTTTTGACCCTACTAACTCACTTCAACAATGGAAGAGCAACCCCACCAAGTTTCATGTCAAAGTAGTAGGAAAAAGAGAGACCTAAATCAGTGCTCCCATGGAGGGAAAGGCCAAAGTTTGGCCTCAACAATCCGGTTTTTTGCTATCACCCTGCTGACCATGAACACCAAATCACACGCAACAGAGGCATAAACCACCTCCAACACATTTTCCATCACAGAGCAGTCAGACATGACAAGGAAGCTGTGGAAATACGGAAGGCACTGAAGAACCCAAAGCACAGGAAACCAGGCTTTATCAGTTGGACACTCAGTTGTTCATGCTCTAAATCTGAATGCAGCTTTCTTGTAAAAAGATTAGCATTGTAAAATCATTTTTCTTAGTATAAATGTGGTCATAAGCCCCAAAGCCTTTTGCTATTTCAGAGCTTCACAGCACTTCAAGATTAAAATGCAAAACCAGGCAAAAAGTGGATAAAATACCAATAGCAAAAGGAAAGGAGAAGGTACTGCATAGCATGCAGAACAGTGTTGCAACAAACTAGCTTGCTTCTAATTATGAAGTTTCTGCACTTGTCACTTCCCTCAACCTTGTTGCAGCCAAGGGATCTACCTGACTGGATTTTACTAGTACACAGCAACACAGGATAGGAGAATTATTTCACATAGCAAGCTGTTGCAGAGGTATTTCTTTTACTTCTTAGATTTGCAAAGGTATTTCTTTTACTTCTCAGATTTGCCATCTTAGGTCTAACTTAAAATGTTCTATCAAACATCTTATCAGTAGTTATAGGACCTTTCCAAGTGAAGTAAAGGTCTTCCTCTTAGGACAGCCTGACAATCTTTGAAAGGAATTTCACTCTCCCCTACTTTTATGAAATCCATAAAATCTTTCCTAAAATTAAATCACACCAGAACATACTGCATTCTGAAAAAGAAAGCTTAAAGACCTAATAAGTGATCTTCCAGTACCTGAAGGGGGACTACAAGAAGGATGCAGAGATACTGTTTACAAAGGTCTGTAGTGATAGGGTGAGGAGCAATGGTTTCAAATGAGACAGGAGTAGATTTAGATTGGATGTTGGGAACAAGTTCTTTTCCTTGAGAATGGTGGAACAGTGAAGCAGGTTGCCCAGAGAGGTGGTTGAAGCCCCATCCCTGGAGATATTCAAGGTGAGGCTTGACAGGGATCTTGAGGATGTCCCCGCTTACTGCAGAGGTATTTGGACTAGATGACTTTTAGAGGTCCCTTCCAACCCAACCCATTCTATGAAAACCTGAGGTAAACACAGACAAAACAGAAGGTGACCTGAAAATGGCAGCTGTATACTAGGTGTCTGCATGGGTGAGAGATGCAAGCCCACAGAACGGTAACTGTGGGGAAGATTAACTTAGTCTTTAACAAATTAATGGGTCTGGACTCTAAAATGCTTTATGTCTCCATGCAAAAGCTTAACAGGAGTATAACAGTTGTTTGGGTTTTTTTATCACACAAGACACTCTCCCAAGTATAATTCGTTCCTTTCCAACTATTAAAAGCTACACATCTGGCTCTCCCCTGTGGTTCCCTGACAAAATCTGATTGTGCTACAGAATTTTAAGTAGTCCTCACTGAAAAAATAATTAACTAATGTTGAATAGATGAAAGAGGAAAAGAATCCCTGTCACTCTAAACACTATTTCCATTATTTTAACAAATTAAAGTTCTTGTATTTTGAAGAAAAAAAAACAAACCACAAACAACAAACAAAAACCTATCTGTGTCAGAAATGGATATTCACAGCCATTCTTTTGGTATGATATTTATGTTATCTGCACTTATCAGAGATTTTGCATCTGAGAACTACAAAATAGTTTCCATACGGATAAGATAAAGCACAGTCAGACTGACTGAAATGACTTACAGCCACATATGAATTCATGTCAAAACAAGCAGGAGATTTAAAAAAAGAAAAAGGAAAAAAAAAGAATCTTCTAATAGTGATTACAAGACCCTTCCTTGAGCACCAGAAATCCATCTGCTCAGTATTATGCATAGGTAGTTTTTACAGCTATGTGATGTTTTGACAAAAAGAGCTTAAATGTACTGCCTACATATCTTTGTTCCACAAAAATTTCCAAGCCACTCCAATCCAAACTGGAGCATTTCTTCAAGTTCTGCCAGTGTGTGTGTACATACATATATATATATATACCTGTGAAGAAGAATCCATCAGTTTGAAAGCTAAAACATTTAAGGAATCATTTTCTCATATAATATTGTTTCAAGGACACCATGCTTATAACTGAGACTACAGAAAAAGAACATTAATTTCCACGTGACACTTGCTTTTCATTTTGCATTTGACATCTGGCTCTCCAGCCAGTCAAGATTCATTCTTTTCACTGTTCATCAATCACACAGCCATCTCATGCTGTATAATGTGCTGTATATCCTTCTTGAGACGCTGCATCAGTCTGCTGAGAGCCTTCCGCTGCAATGCCTTGCCAATCATACAACCAGACAGAAATTCACCATGTGACTAACAGCTACTTGCTCTCCTTCTCCACACATCACATAGGCTCCAATATGTATAAACCTTATCTGGTTGCCACTGAGAAGAGAATACTGTATACTGCCTAGTGAGGGAGGCTGTCCCAAACCAGAGGCTGGCCATTTCTCCATAGTACAGTATAGTTAACAACAGGCTCATGCACTTCTGAAGAGGCTTTGTTATCAGGTCCAAATCTCACAACACAGTGTTTCCACTGCTAAGGCCAGATGAAAAGAGAAAATGACATGTGCTATAAAGACATGGATAGCACAGCAACATCAATGTTCAGTATATAATTTGTTGACTTATTTCCTGGTTTCTGGCTCAATGTAACTATTTTCTTATGGAGTGATGAGCTATATAGGTCAAACATGTTCCACCTTTGGACCCTTAATTGAGTGACTGTCATCACCAAAACCAACCAAAAATATAAACCTCTTCTAAAGAACTGTTTATTACTGAATTAGTTTAAAAATGTATCTTTATTTTACAAATGATTTGTCAGCCCTTCTCTACAACAGAGAATACATGAGAAAAATGCCTATTAGTTTTTTATAGCTTGATGGCTTAGATTACCACGTAGTGCAACTTTGATTTGAATTTTACATCGGAATACCTGAATTAAAAATGACTTCATGCCACTGCTTGTGACCTCATGTGATGATTTGGGTGTTCCCTGCCCCCCCACACTTTGGAAATCACCCAGACTAGACTCAGCCAGCTCTGGAAATATGAATGAAGCTTATATTTACAGCTAGCCCAATATATAAGCAGATATTTACAATATATACAGTTATAGACAGAAAAAGACAGGGTAAAAGGTAATACAGAACCACAACACTCCTCCTAGAAAGCTGAGTCCCCAGGAGGGGCTCCCAACTGCCCTTTCACCTTCTCCCACCCCTCTCAACCATACCCCAGTCCCAAGGAAGAATAAAGGTTTGGCCAGGGGGTTAGGAAGCAAAGTGGATTAATCAGAGAAATGGCAGAGAGGCTAGAGAGAGAGATGCAGCTCAGCCAGTTCCCCGAGAAGAAGTGTGACTCCCTTATCTATGTTTGGATTCTTTTTCTTACACATCTCAGCAAGCCTATGAGTGAAGTAGACATCAGCACTGTTATCTAATCCTTCTCACCAAAACATTCTAGCTAGCTTCAAACCAGCACACCTCAACAATTAAAAGCTAAAGCATCACTGAAGCATGTGTTCATTTTCCTCACCATAATTCCAAAGTCTCAGCTTTTCACAGTGTTTAAGATGGAAGAAACATGCCCTATATTTTCCAAGATAATTACTTCATTATCACACCAAATCTGGGTTGTGGTCTTGATTCTACTAAAAGACATATGATTAAAGATGCTGAAATTTTAACATCCTGCTGGCTTGAGTTTCGAACATAGGCAAACTGTGCTTGAAACCCTCTGACTCTTTCAGAACCTCAAAACATGAACTGTTTCTGATGCATATTTGTGAATCTACTTACAGCAGACTCTCAATGAAAATTGTGAACAAGCTTTGTTCTGGTGAAAAAGGAATGCACAGTGACTAAAGACCAGGCAAACAGGTGGAGTCCTAATTTTAATTCAGTGGGACTGTATATGGGACTTGGGACTACCTGGACCATCATAACCTCTGACTGCATCTTTCACTATAATATTGCTCCTTCCCAGTGTTGCATCAGACAATTACATCAAGCCCAGTTGTACTTTCTGGATTTTAGCTAGCATAAGTGACTCAGCCTGACATTGGAATAAGTCTCTAGGAAATCTTTCTGCATCTTTAAGAAGGGTTCTAACATCTGAAGTAACAAATGAGAGGTGGGGGAATCTTTTAAGTGATTTAAATACACAACAGAAAATAGTGAGAGGAAGGTTATCAAGATTGTTATAATGCATGGTAACCGCAGGTAAAGCTGTCTTTGAACAGCTTTAATGAAGTGCTTAAATAATTAGTTACTTTTCTGAATGTTTCCTTTACTTAATGGTGTTTGATAAAGCCCACAAGAACAGCTTGCTTTGGGACTTGTTACAAATAAGAACTGAACCTAAAGTTAAATAAATCTAAGTCAGGTCTCATGAAAACCTTCAATGTATTAAGTAGGCAATGAGCCAAGTTTCTTAGAGGCAGATCACAAACTTTTAAAACAACTACTCTTCTTGTAGTTTAAGAGGACTCCTTAAAAAAAGTCTTTGACTGGGGGAGAGACTGTAGCAGGAGGGCAAGGGTTTATTTCTGTTGTTTGGTGCAGTAAATCTGCAACTACATGCTTCAATGGCTAATGGCGTGATCAAGACTTTGATCCGCTTACGTGACAAAGGATCTAGAGTGAATTTTAAACTTGATATGGAATACAGCCTGTATAAACAGAAAGTTACTGTGTGAAGCCTTTCAAGAAGCGTTAAGTTTACTAAGCCTGCTTACATGCTACAACTTTCTGTGGACTGCCTGTCTTGAAGGATCATTCTACTGTATTCAGCACAGTCACAGTAAGTCTTCAGCATCTTAGTGCCATTACAAGAACATCTTTAGTGGACTAAGTTTAAGGCTCTGAATTTCACATCCACCTCATTGAAGTATGGTATTTGGCTATTTTAAGACATACTTTCTCCAATATAGCCACCTTTAAGACATTTGTTAGAATGGTTTAGGTTGGAAGGGACCTCAAGGATCATCCAGCTCCAACCCCCTGCCATAGGCAGGGACACCTCCCACTAGAGCAGGTTGCTCAAGGCCTCATCCAGCCTGGCCTTAAACACCTCCAGGGAGGAAGTATCCACAACCTCCCTGGGCAACCTGTTCCACTGTCTTACCACCCTCACTGTAAAGAACTTCCTCCTAACATCCAGTCTAAATCTCCCCTCTTCCAGTTGAAACCCATTACTCCTCGTCCTGACATTACTAGACCGTGTAAATAGTCCCTCCCCAGCCTTCCTGTAGGCTCCCTTCAGATACTGCAAAGCCACTATAAGGTCTCCTCAAAGCCTTCTCTTCTCCAGGCTGAAGAGCCCCAACTCTCTCAGCCTGTCCTCATAGCAGAGCTGCTCCAGCCCTCTGATCATCTTCGTGGCTCTCCTCTGGACTCGCCAACATAGCCACCAAACAGCTCATCCTTATTACTCAATTGTAATTTAATTTCAATTAAAGATACAATCACTGCAAATCTGCTGTTGAGATTTTACATGTAGGCATTCCCATACAAAAAATTTAATACTTATGAAAGCTTTAAACATTTGTTTCCTTCTCCTGCTGAAAAGCCTTTTCCTGTTTTTCTTTACCTTATTACCCTTGACACCACAAAAATCTCTGATCTACTGTTACTGACAAATATGTTAAAAGCACAAATGTAAATTGCTATAACCAAATGTTATCAAAGTCTGAGTGGGAAGCCATGAATATGAATAGGCCTTGGTATTCTGCTGTGACTCACGATTAATCCTAATATTGCTGGATCAGTTCAACACTGTTTAAATAGATTTGTCAGCACTAAAAAAAAAAAAGTTATTTGCAAAATTCATATGTTAGTGAATTCTCATCATAAAGACAATCAACAAGGATGATTTTTAGACTACTACAAAGCCATTACTCTACTCAGAATCTGATAAAAACTTTGGAACACATTAAAGGATACAGAACACTCTAATTTGCCTTTAACATGCTTTGCTAATTCCTTTGAAATGAGCAATACTTTTAAAATAGTTTCAAATTAAAAAATGGCTTAATCTCATGATTGTAATTTTTAATTTGCTTTCAAAACAATCTCAAAGCTAATGAACTCTCTTACTCCAATGGTTTTGGTAGTACTTATATTTCTAAAGGACAGAAGTTTAACATTCCAATACTTTGTGTAAAATCAAATCTCTATAGACCTCCAATTTGGTGATGGGGAAAGCTCTCTCACCCTTCTAAACCTCTATTTCCTCTCATGAGCTTCTTATGCTTTTTTCATGATGTCCCACTCAAGTATTCCTGTAGAAAGACTGCAATTACATCCCTGATAGATGAGGAACAGGTAGAAAAAAATCACCCATCCAAGACATTAATATCTCATGCCTATGCCTGTGTGTTTGCTTGCACAGAAGGAAACAATGAAGAGAGCAATACCATCTGTGTCATCTTTTCGGTGATCAGAAGAAAAGCAATAAAAAGAAGAGGGATGACTAAATACTACAAGAAAGTTACAACATATACATGGGCTGAATATCCTTCACCTATGCTTGCATTAAACTCTACTGGAGTGGTATAAAAGTGAAATCGTTAATGACTTTTGTTGGCATAACAAGTTAAAAATAGATGACCTCCAAAACAACAGAAAACCACAAAACTTTCTCTGCTGCTTTCTCTTTTCTCCTACCTGAAAACCAATTAAAACTTAGTGAATTTATAACCTGGTACATTAAATAACAAACCATTGGTAAAAACAAATGCCTTTTGATTCTTTCCAAACTGCCTGTCTGCTAAAGCTTTGATTGAATAGAAGAAAATATTTTAAAAGCAACTCCTAAATATTATAGAGAGTGTCAAACAGTTAAAATTACCATGGCTACACATTTCCAATTTGTCCCTGTGGCAAGGAAGAGCAGAACCCACCCATCCATCCTGCACTGCAACATCAGCAGGGCACGTACTAGAAGCAACACACCAAAATGGCAGAACCATTTTAGTACTTGGGAATTTTACTACTGGAGGCAGGAGAGGTAGAACATTCTGTTTAGTCTGCTCCCATTCTCCAGAAAACAACTTCAAGAGTTGAATCATCCCAGTCACTACTGTGCATCTACAGCACATGATTAACATAATTATGTAATTTAAAGTGATTACACAGGGACATTCAGCCAAATAACACTGATGGCTGATGAAATGAAAAGTAAACAAAGTTTATATATTTTCACCTGAAATGGATTTAAGAGAGTATTTGTTTGAAAAGGAGCTGTGCAATATGCGTTGTTTCAGCTGAGTTTTGATCACTGTAGTTGAAATTCAGTTCTGCCAGAGGGAGAGGGTGAAAGAGAAAATGCTCATTAAATTAAAGACTTCAGGATAAAACTACTAGGTGAAGTTTTTATGCTGGATTTTGGGTTTGCTGCCTTAAATCATGTCTATGTATTTCAGCCCTCTGAAATGTTTTGGATCAGTGAACTACCTTCTATTCCAGTCTGCAAGTTATGAAATGACTTCTGGCTACATTAAAATGTTCATAGAATTACAGAAGATAAGGCTGGAAACAAACTTAAGAGGTCACCTAGCCCATACCCATGGCAGGTGACCTACATCAAGTGTTTATCACAGATATTTGCTAAGTATGTTCCTAAAGATCAGCACCGATTAAAATTCCCCAACCACTACAGGCAATCCAATCCATTGCTTATCTAAACCTAGAAAGAAAATCTGTTCTGCCCATAGGAAGGAATTGATCCTTCATTTCAGATTCAGTTTAAGAAAAATATTAAGGTCCTTGAACGTGTCCAGAGAAGTGCAAAAAGCTGGTGAGGGGGCTGGAGCACAGCCCTATGAGGAAAGGCTGAGAGAGTTGGGATTGTTTAGCCTGGAGAAGAGGAGGCTCAGGGGTGACCTTATTGCTGTCTACAACTACCTGAGGGGTGGTTGTAGCCAGGAGGAGGTTGCTCTCTTCTCTCAGGTGGCCAGCGCCAGAACGAGAGGACACAGCCTCAGGCTGCGCCGGGGGAAGTTTAGGCTCGAGGTGAGGAGAAAATTCTTCACTGAGAGAGTCATTGGACACTGGAATGGGCTGCCCAGGGAGGTGGTGGAGTCGCCGTCCCTGGGGCTGTTCAAGACAAGGTTGGACGTGGCACTTGGTGCCATGGTGTAGCCTTGAGCTCTGTGGTAAAGGGTTGGACTTGATGATCTGTGAAGTCTCTTCCAGCCTTGGTGATACTGTGATATCCTCTCCCAGGCAACCAGTGACAGAACAAGAGGACACAGAAGGTTTAGGCTGGATGTTTGGAAGAAGTTCTTCAGAAAAAGAGTGATTTCCCATTGGAACGGGCTGCCCAGGGAGGTGGTGGAGTCACCACCCCTGGAGATGTTTAAAAGGAGACTGGATGAGGCACTGAGTACCATGGTTTAGTTAATCAGAAGGTGATAGGTTCGACTTGATGATCGCCCAACCTGGTTAATTCTGATTCTGTGAAATGTTGGGCTTTCCAGCAGAAGAAAGGAAGCCAGCATGGTGTACAGATAACGTGCAGATCACGAAAGTCGGCACCTTAGGCACACTACGTTACAATTTTATGTTCTTTTTCAAGAAAAATGAGACTTTTGAAGGTCCTTCTTAAAAACATCCATGGTTGGCATTGAAGTCCACTATTAGAATGGAAAATTGTCTTTTCTTATGCTAACTTTATAGTGACCGCAGCGAAATAACAAGAAAAATGTAAGAAAAATAGATTAATTAAGAGGAATTTAACATCATCTTTTGTGACCTCTATGTACAGCCAGCAGGGGACATGAGAAAGACATTAAATAAAGCAGATTAATATATGCAAAAGCAGTGACTACTTATATACCTTGCGCTATAATCAGTTGGTTCAGAGAAAGAGGGAGAGAAGCAACTGAGCCAACGAAAGGTATGTTTCCATATATGCTAGAGCATAGAATGCAAGAGCACTGTATTTTCATACACTAGTACCTGAAAACTGTGTCACACAGAAAAGATTTCCTTTTGTTTTCAGGTATGTTTATTTTAAATAGAAATTTCCCCATGCATTCCTCAGATTGCCCCTTCTTGGGCACTGATGCAATGGTGCCTTTGAGAAGTAGCTTTCCAAGAGTGGCAAAAGGTGTGTTTTATTTTATTCTATTCTGTTCTTTGGAAATTCCATCCTCCATTAGCCTTTCTCATACTTGCTATGGTTTCTGTGATTTTATTAAAGATTTCTCTCTTTACATCTCTATGCAATTTTTTGATCCAAAACATTGCTTCCTCATTCTCTTCTTTCCCTAAATCCCTAATCTCTAGTTCCTGCTCAGAAACCAAGTTTGCCATCACTTTGAAACTCCAGCACATGTAAAAACTGTGCTTAATAATTACTTCAGTTTATACACATCTTCTGCATTTCCTTCCAAGTCCTTGAAGTTTCTAACACAGAGCTCTTAGTTCTGCCATGATTTCTTTCATTTCTGTTCCAGCAGAAGACAAATTTTTCTCCCATCTCCATTTTATTTTGCCTGCAAGTGAAGCACCTTTTCTACTGGAGATCAGAGAATTCCCTTTAACTATGCTTTGTTGATTCTTTTCTCTAGCAGGCTATAAAGAAGTATTTGCTGTACGCATTTCCCTGTTTCCTAACATCAGGGAAAAAAAAAGTTTAATGTACCTAGAAAGTACTTTGTGGCTAACTGGAAGACCAGAAGCACACAGCTTCTTCAGTAGCGTCCAGAAGTACACTGCTACAATAATCTACTGCAAAAGATGAAGGCAGGATGGAGAACTGAAGGAAGGAGCAGAGTGATCAGCAATTCCTTCCTAACTGAAAATCAGTGGCTGACTCCTTATTTCCTCTGAAGATCCCAAGCACTTGAATAGCTATTAGCTTAACAGGCTGACTCTGGATATTACTGTGGTCTGGGAGAGCCACAGAGCTGAGCACCAAGATCCCAGACTCACAAAAGGAGATAGCGCATATGGAGGCTGCCAGCAGGAGTCATTTGCAGTGAAAATAGACATTAAGAACGTTATCATGAACACCACTGGAAAACAGATAACTGATAGATATGCCTGCATTTGTTTGAAAAGAAGATCAGTCATAGATGCATTATGGAAAGAGGGATTATGAATAGAAAACAATAATGACTAGATAATTAAATAGCCTGTTAAAATTATTTTTTTTTCTTGCCTTAATTTTCTGTCTGATTAAAATTTCCTAGCAAAGGCCCTCAGACTGAGAGACTTCGACTTTGGCAATGCATTACAATTCTGGCAGGTAGCCAGCCTTTTATTTTTATCCATCACCCCTTTGGTCTCTTCTTCTTATATTCCTCATCTTGCAACATTTTTTTTTTTCTCTAGTCATAGAACATACATAAACAGCGAGGATTATTTTTGGACTACAGAAGCAAAACATACTCTATTTCCATTTCTAACAACAGAATCTTGCAGATGCTTTTTTTCCCATGATTAGTTTTAGACAAATGTTTGCCTGTAAACAGGCCATATTTATTAGGCATTTTACTTTATGCTGCTGAGAAACTGTGAAGATTCTTAAACGTGGCCACATGTACTTAAGTGCAGGGTTCTGCACTTTGGCCACAACAACCCCAAGCAACGCTACAGGCTGGGGACAGAGTGGCTGGAGAGCAGCCAGGAGGAAAGGGACCTGGGGGTACTGGTGGATAGTAGGCTGAAGATGAGCCAGCAGTGTGCCCAGGTGGCCAAGAGGGCCAATGGCATCCTGGCCTGTATCAGGAACAGTGTGGCCAGTAGGACGAGGGAGGTTATTCTTCCCCTGTACTCAACACTGGTCAGGCCACACCTTGAGTACTGTGTCCAGTTCTGGGCTCCTCAATTCAAGAGAGATGTTGAGGTGCTGGAACGTGTCCAGAGAAGGGCAACAAAGCTGGTGAGGGGCCTGGAACACAAACCCTATGAGGAGAGGCTGAGGGAGCTGGGGTTGTTTAGCCTGGAGAAGAGGAGGCTCAGGGCAGACCTCATTGCTGTCTACAACTACCTGAAGGGAGGTTGTAGCCAGGTGGGGGTTGGTCTCTTCTCCCAGGCAACCAGCAACAGGACAAGGGGACACAGCCTCAAGTTGTGCCGGGGGAAGTATAGGCTGGATGTTAGGAGGAAGTTTTTCACAGAGAGAGTGATTGGCATTGGAATGGGCTGCCCAGGGAGGTGGTGGAGTCACCGTCCCTGGGGGTGTTCAGGAAAAGACTGGATGAGGCACTTAGTGCCATGGCTTAGTTGACTGGATAGGGCTGGGTGCTAGGTTGGACTGGATGATCTTGGAGGTCTCTTCCAACCTGATTGATTCTATTCTAATAAAACCAAACCCACTGAAATGTTATCTCGAAATGAACTTACATTCAGACTATTGAAAACACGCTACTGACTTCTCAAAAATGTTTATGATTCAGTGACAATGTAATCAGTACTGGGCTCGTTGAGAATCCATCTCTGAAGTCTCAGAGACTAGTTCACCAGAGCACTTAAGAACATAGGAGGAATGCTAAATTGCTTTACTGAACCTCAAAACGCTGAAGTACATTCTCAATGCTTTGTCAGCTACAAGCCTGCCTCAATGAAAGGACATGGCAACTGCAGTACTTATAGCTTGGGTTTATTTCCTGGGAACATTAGTAGAACTAATGATCTTGTATTACTTGATCAAAGATATATTTATTTTCTGTTACTATTAACTGCAATAAGTAGAACATGATATGCTTGTTTTGATCATTTTTAATGTTACTGGCAGTACTTTTTAATTACCAGTCCACATATATCCTATGTTAAAGTCACTAGAATCAAATCCAGAAATGTCTTTACACCTGTGTTTATGCTTTATTGATTTCAGCTTTCACCTATATATCCCCTCTGCTATATAACCTCTAAACACTGTTATATTACTGAGTAAAGAGCTTTACATTTTAAACCCAAATAAATCCATAGCAGATTTAAACTTCTGAGTTGATATTTCCAAATGTACTCCCCCCTCATAACAGTCCTCTTGTAAAACTGCACCACTTGAAGACATCGGTCCCTTCTGAGTGGCTTTTATGAAAAATTCATGCTAAAGGGAAAAAAAATGTCCTGGCAAACACCTGTTCATTTTAATACTTAATATGTCCTCCCTAATCAGTAAGTCTGACTGCTTGGACAGCTTTTTAACCTGAGCCCTGACTCCAGCACTCCTCTGTTGTTCCTGTTCCAACTTCTGCCATAGAGCCTAATGTTACTGAAATGCCAAGGTCTTACTGTAGATCCATCTATTTAGTTAAGGGTTTTTTTTCCCTTAGAGACTATAACAACTGTCAAGACATTCTACATAATTAACACATTAATGGACATACTTGTTAGGTATGTTTTGCATACACTGAGAAAACAGGATAAAATCATACGCTCGAGAAATCTTGAGTTTAGGTAATCAGTATTTCTTTACCTATTTGGCAGAGATATAGAATGGGTGAGTATTTTATGGAGCTTTTGTGTGACATTTTGCATCCCCTCTTTTCAAGTCAAATCATTTGATTCCAGTTGCAGAACTACTTTTATTTCTTTGGACCAATTTGGCACCTAAGTGGCCAGCAGGGCAAGTCAGGTGATTCTGCCCCTTCACTCTGCTCTCCTGAGACCCCACCTGGAGTACTGTGTGCAGTTCTGGAGCCCCCAACACAGGAAGGATATGGAATTATTGGAGTGAGTCCAGAAGAGGGCCAGGAAGATGATCAGACGGCTGGAGCACCTCTGCTATGAGGCTAATCTGTGACAATTGGGGGTCTTCAGCCTGGAGAGGAGAAGGCTTTGAGGAGACCTTACAGTGGCCTTCCAGTATCTGAAGGGGGTCTACAGGAAGGCTGCGGAGGGACTGTTTACAAGGTGTTGTAATGACAGGATGAGGGGGAATGGGTTAAAACTGGAAGAGGGGAGATTTAAACTAGATGTTAGGAAGAAGTTCTTTACAGTGAGAGTAGTGAGACACTGGAACAGGTTGCCCAAGGAGGTTGTGGCTGCTCCCTCCCTGGAGGTGTTCAAGACTAGGCTGGATGAGGCCTTGAGTGATCTGTTCTAGTGGGAGATGTCCCTGCCTATGGCAAGGGATTGGAACTGGTTGACCTCCAAGGGTCCTTCCAACTTCAACCATGCTATGATTCTATGTAGCAGATGAGAAAGGCATTGCAGGTATTCCTTATCATAGCATTTACAGGAATATCTTATTTCCTAGGGTGAGTGTGTGGCTTGCTTTGATAGGTTCATATTAGTACTCACATTATGGTGCTCTCAGTTTTTCTGACTTTACTTTTTTAGCTATATGATTAATTTCTTTAAACACTGTATAGTTCTAAAAGCTTTCACTCTGGCTGTGAACATTCCTCATTAAAGTACAGCTATGATGTATTCTGAAACATCTTTCACTCTGTCCTGTTCAAGCTAATGAAAATGCTGTTAATGATAGCAAGTGATGCCTGGGACACACAACAAAAATAGCACCTTTTAAACTGCTGCAGGCTGTCTACAGCCACGTAACAGCCCTGGCTCAGCAATCTGTCTCTCTTCATCATAGTACTTGTGCAACATACTTAACTATATGGTGTGCACTGCAACCCAGTAATATATATGGGCATCATGAAAGAACCAAGTGGACTGAAGCATCTGAGTGTTTTACTGCAGTGCAGCCCATTATCACATTCTTTTGATCTAGATTACCTCAATCTACATTTAAACTCATGTACCTCTCTAAACTAGCTCTCATCATGGACCAGTAAACAGTAAAGGAGTTGAGAGGAAGTCATACCACTGACAGGGTGAGATTAGAGGTCTACAAGACCTTCCTGGGCACTTCAGACAACGTGCCAGATACAGGATGTTAGCTGCTGCCTATAATCACTTCTGCCCAGAGGACAGCCATGCTGAGCAACAGAAACATGCATGGTTTTAAAAGCACCAGCTGGCTACCCATCCTTTCAGATCTGAGAATGTAAAGCAGGCTCTGGTTCTTGCTCATCTGTATGCACAGTGGGCAAGAGAAAGTGAAAAGGGCCACATGTGTTTGCATTTGCCGCTTTTATAACCTACTTTAGGTAACTCTACCTTCTCTCCACTATGTAGTCTGACAAAATGTAATCCAAGTTTTCAGTTCTGCATGCTGCCCTTTGGAAAACCTTGTGGAGACACGTGGCATCTTGCTGAAGATACAGCATCTTTGGCCACTTTTGAGAGAGTGTCTGAATACATACAATCTGAGTTGCCTCCTTCTCTCTCCAACCTGCCATCTGTGCACATAACAGGCTATATAAAGGATCATATGACATATGTCCCCCCCTTTTATCTCATTCAAAAGCGTCTGACGTTATAATTCCATGTCCTGACAAGCAATGTTTGTCAGCAGTCCAACCACAGAGAACAATATAAAGAACATCTTTGACCCACAGTGACTTTCATGATAAACTGACTTTTTTTCCTGGGAACCTAAAGAAAGTTTCTGATTTGCTACTTATGTATGATTTGTCAGGAGGAATTTTCCACAATTTCAGTTCACGTCGTGTGTATGACATACTGACAAAAAGTGATTGAAAGCTTTCAGATGTAGCTTCCACAAACTAAAGATGTCCCATTTAGTGAAGCATGGAAATTCTAGTTTTTCAGAAAGCCAAAGTTTCTAACATGTCCAGTGAACCAAACACAAATATGATACTCCTTTGAAGGAGCACTCACAGCCACAAAAGTAACAAAAAGCAATTTGCTTTATTATTTGCCTGCTGTAGCCATTTGCTTGAGCATTCCAGGTCCTTGTTCATACCTACTCAAAAGGCAGGAGCAGATCTGTACATCTCAACGAGCTCTTATGGAAATTATCAGTACCCTTGATTTTAATACTTTTATGTCTCATTTGAGCATAGAAAATTTAAGTCAACAGTCTGCATGCTTGTTCCCATGCTACAAGCTTCTGGCAGCGTCTACTCAGTTTAATGATAAAGTTGGTTCTGCTCCAGCAGATTATTTAAAAAAGCATTCTGATGAAAAAATCAGCTGGTTTTAAATAGCTGCACAGTCCACCCAGACAACTGGAGGGCTTTGGCTGTTTTTTCCTCTTACAGACCCTTACTGGGCTGATACACATATATTTACAGCCAGTACTCCAAAGTTTAGCAATGCGTTTGTGCTTTAAGCATCATAATCTGCCAAACATGTTACAGTAGGTGCATTACTGTTGGTCTGTGTCTCCAGAGTCAGGATTATTCAAGAGACCAAGAAGCTTAGGTTAACACCAGTCACCTGAGGTATGCATTGATCGTTTATTTCAAAGACAACTACTTCGAACTTTAACAAGGACGCAGATACACTTTAATACTTGTCAACAATTTACTGTAAAGCAGCTAGGTGGCTGATAAACTGCCAATTATCCTTCTTCCACGTGCTAAACTCTTGCTACATATTTTTTGGAGATCCTAACAACAGTGCTGGAGAAAGGGACATCAAATGATGCTTAGAAATGTGATACACATTTTCATTTCACACTCCATCAGTTTTTACAGCCAGAGCTCCATGAAATATATGAGAATACTTGGCTAACAGCCATATCTACTGAGGTGTAAAATAAGGATCAGATCTCTTGTAAAAAGAGTCTCATTTTTTTAGATGACTAAATCAGATATTGATCTTTTTCCAAAATATATTTTAAATATTCTGTGCCTCTACCTGTCAAGTAATTTTGATCTGTTTTAACAGACATGTAATCAATACACATATTTTACAAAGGGCTTTGTAAACCAAAAGAAATCAATTAATCCCTCTGCTAAACTCGCACTGAAATACGCTGAATTGTATAATCACTGATGCTAAATGTTTTCAATTCTAGTAAGTTCTTTCCTCATCTTGCATCTTGGAACAAAACCTAAGGCCTTTATACTAAGCAAAGCTATGGGCATCGGCAAAAATATCTTTCAAAACCAGATTTCAATCTGTCAGGAAAGATGAAAGCTTCATGCATGTATAAATGAGGAACTATAAAATGATAACAGATACATAGCATGGGAAGCATTACGCTTGAACAGCTGCTGTTTTACCAGTGTAGTAAGGCAGAAAATGTCTTTTACTCACCTCTCTTAAACCAGAAACTTCTCCTTTTGCCAACGGCTTGGTGATGGATGCAGTGTAAACTCTGGCATCTGACACTAGTTGCCCCTTCATAAAATGTTTCCCAGCTTCATAAATATTCACTTCCACCATCTTACCCATTAGCAGGGGATCTTTTGGCACAAGAACCTTTCAAATAAAGATAAAGACATATTTACTCAATACCACAGAGAATATTGATGTCTCCAGCTCCCACTCTGAAAATGTATTTTTGATAAACATCAGAGCAGATCCTAAAACTTCAAAATTTTCGTAACTACCATATATTGTAGCCCAAAACATTTGACCAGCAGCATTTTCAGCTTGCATTCTTCAAGAGCTTTGCAGTGTCAGCACAGTTCATTTCATTCCCATTCCATGAGTTGTGCTTTTTGACAGATGAGAAAGCCAGGCCTGAGTTGCAACATTTGAATCCAGATCCAAACAGTTTCCAAGGGCACCCATACTACACAGTTCTAATTACTAGACTGTTGTACAGCTTCTGATTTCTTATACCCACCTCACAATACTTAAACCAAAACAATCCCATGCCCCCACAACAACAAAACCAACCAGCCAGCAACCCATGGTTTTCAGTCTGTAAATGCTTTAGGACAGGAATTCTGCCCTTGCTTGTATTTGCACAAGCCCTTATTTTGATTGCACAGATCTTCTGCAGCTGAGATGCATGACTGACAATGAATGCCTGTAAAAATGGACAAGTATGTTTCTTGGGTCAGCAACCAATGTCACCCTGCCCTGACTCTGCACAACCATGGTATCAGACAGTCCTGCAAGAAGTCCACAAAAAAGACACCATGTAACAGTTGTCGCTAGGTCACGCATACTACAGCGAGAAAGAGCCCCTTAACATGCAGGAGTGACACTTTTTGCTGGAAGGACAAATGGCATGGAAAGGCTCAGAAGCAGTAAAAAAAATGAAGTTCGGTAATCTCCCAATTATACAATGAAAAACTGAGTCTCAGGGATTTATTTAACCATACTTGCTCTATGTTCAGCCACACACAAATGAGAGCTTTTCGAAGGTGATGAGCACGTATGGATATCCTGATTCTTGGATGCTGAAATTTAAACATTTTAAAATGGCTTGGGTTTTAGACTCCATGTGCAGTGGATTTTCAGAGGAAAACTCTGTGCCAGCCACATTTGGATAGCTTTTTGTTGCCAACAGTGCCTCTCCATTTTAATTTATCACAAGCATTGGCTGTCTCACTTGGAGGAAATCATTGCCAGTAGTTTCCTTTTTCCCCTGAAGGCTCAAGGTGTTCATGACTGTAGGAGTTTCCAGGTCCTAGGATTCTGCTGAGCTTCCTAAGCATCTTCCAAGAAAAGCAGACATACTCGCCTCTCAGAGATGGACAAGCTGAGACAAATTCAAACTAAGCAGCAAACAGAAATCCAGGATCCTAAGCTGAGACAGTATTACAATGGGACTAGAACACAGTTCTTCCCACAGAATTCACCTCCATCAAATTTAAATCAATGGAAATTCAGGTAACAAAGTATCCCTGGGCCTGTGACCTCTTTAAATCTTGATATCTCCATATGTGAAATGGTAGTAACTAAATATAAATCCTCAGGGACAGACAGGAGTAAGTTACTACTACTTCAGAAAAAGAAAGAGGTTAAAAGGAAGGTATCTAGGAGGTTCTGTAAGCAGGCAATCAGCCAGGCTTGGCATACCCTTTTCTAATACAAGTATCTGGAGAAGAGGAGGCTCAGGGGAGACCTTATTGCTGTCTACAACTACCTGAAGGGTGGCTGTAGCCAGGAGGAGGTTGCTCTCTTCTCTCAGGCAGCCAGCACCAGAACAAGAGGACACAGCCTCAAGCTACACCAGGGGAAATTTAGGCTCGAGGTGAGGAGAAAGTTCTTCACTGAGAGAGTCATTGGCTACTGGAATGGGCTGCCCAGGGAAGTGGTGGAGTCGCCGTCCCTGGAGCTGTTCAAGGCAGGATTGGATGTGGCACTTGGTGCCGTGGTCTAGTCTTGAGCTCTGTGGTAATGGGTTGGACTTGATGATCTATGAGGTCTCTTCCAACCTTGGTGATACTGTGAGATTTGTTAGAACAAAAATCTCTAAACAAAGCTCTACCAAAAGAAACCCTCATTTTGTCTGTTGTTCTGGCAAAGTATCCTTTGGTCAGTTTAGGTCACTACGCTCAATAAACTACCTTAAGCTACATTGCCAAAGCCTCCACAAATGCAAGCTGCAGTTCTATGAGGAAGCCTGTCAGTGTGGCCCCATCGATGTGGCTTTAACAGCAACTCTTAATATTGATGAGCTTAGTGAAGAGAGAATAGGCTTGATAGCCATTTGAGTTAGCAGAACATTACAGAGGACTTTCAGCTTCAGCTTCCAAAGTATAAGAAGACATTTAGTGTCTCAAAAGTGGTTTTCAAGTCACTGTGATTAAATTTAATGCTACTAGAATTATTCACTAACACTAAATGTCATGCTTACCTGGGCAAACAGTGGGACATTACGCCTGACAAACACTCCACACAAAGGATTTTAGGGAAAGGACATACACTTTAATAATAGAAAGTACTTCTTCCATAACAACATTTGAGACTACTCTCTGTGTTAATATTTGTGTTTTGTGAATTCTTTACCAGCCCAAATCGGGAGCTGTATTAGATGCTGTACAAACACCCCATAAAAAAATCAACACTTCTTTTTTTTGCACATACTGCTTTTCCTTTAATTAATGACATTTTAATAAAACAAGCACTGAACACTAAAAAAGCCTCAAGCAACTTCTTCTCAATCTCTATAAGAAAAAACATGTTCCTCCAACTGGTACAAAAGCAAGGAACAGCTATATATAAAACTTAGAAGTTACAGATGTAACAAAAAACAAACAAAACCAGCCCAGCCAACCAAAGAAGATTAAAAAGAAGCCAAAGAAAAAACAAGGAGTGAACTACTCCTTGAGGGTGGTAAGGCACTGGAACAGGTTGCCCAGGGAGGTTGTAGATGCTTCCTCCCCGGAGGCGTTTAAAGCCAGGCTGGATGAGGCCTTGAGCAACCTGCTCTAGTGGGAGGTGTCCCTGCCTATGGCAGGGGGTTGGAGCTGGATGATCCTTGAGGTCCCTTCCAATCTAAACCATTCTATGATTCTACATATTGAATAGAAACAGATATTTCAAGACCAGTAATGTTACTTACTACTAAGCAAAAAGAAATGCCTAAGTGCCTGTAATACAACCCAGAATCTGAAGGAAGCACTATTAGTGACCATATGAGCACAGCCATCACTGATAGCTTCTTCAGGGTCAGACACTTAACTAAAGGTCACAAAAGCAAACGATAGACAGCCCAGTGCAAGAAAATGGATAAAAACCCAAAGGCAAAAGCAGAGTGAAGTCATGATGATTCAGAAAAGCCAGTTTTATTGGCTTTCAGCAAGTCATCTGCTTTTGAGCCAAAATAACAATTCTGCTGAATAAATGTTGTACTTCCTAGCTCAAAGAAAATGTTTCTGTGTGAAAATAATTCATTTATAGAAGGAACACAGAAGGAAATACAACATGTCAGGCTGTAGTGTTAATCTAAACAAGTTTCTAACCTTTCCCATTGTTTGCAATTTTTTTTTTTTTTTGCAAACTGCATTGCCTGAAAGGATTTTCTGAAAGATGTATGGAAATTATCAAGATTCTGCTATTCAGAAAACAATGGCTTGGAGACACAGAAATTGAAGTCACTGAAGTAATGAACGGCTTCTTAAACCATTCAGGTCATGCTGTTTGGGCATATAGGATGTATCCTTCTCACGCTGCATACCCAAAGAGCCACTCTGTATTTCTTTACGTAATTTCAGGAAAATTGTATTTACACAGAGAAATAAAATGTATCATAAGAAAGTCTTGATGGGAGTACCTTTCCTGGACAATGGTTCTTATTTCTTTACTTGTATGGGGGTATGTTTGTTTGGTTTTAAATTTCTTTTCACCGTGGCACATTATCTTGTTGAGGTTAGCAGAAGGCAAAAATAAACAAAAAGTATATTATTTATTTTGTTCGTTTACCTGCTCATAGAAAGGATTGTGAGCAACATAGTAATTGGAATCAAAGGATTCTTCTGTTACCAGAACTCTCTGCCTCTCACCAACCTGGAAAATAAAGGAGAGATGACTCAGAAAGCAAAACTGATTGATTACACTCAGTAGAGAGCTGCAAATACAAACAAACGTTCCTATCAGAAACAATAAAATTGTCTGAGGAAATTCTGTGTCAGCAAGAAAGCAGGGCAGAGAATGCCCTAATTCAAACTTTCTAAAACTTACAAGGTCAACAAGTCAGAGTTGAGGGATAGAACTGTGGTATTGTAATGGCTTAACATGTGAAAATCCAGTTAGGCCAACATCCTATGACTAACAAACCAGCAGTACCTGAGCGAAAAAGCGAGCTGCAGTAGACCGCACAACTGCTAGAGATGCCATCAAGCTCATCTTTTTGCATTCCTTCTTTTAAAAGCCACCTTGTTATTTCATATGATAGGGTGCCTCTGTATCCCTTGGTGGTTTCACCAAGCTATACTCGTGAGATCCCTCTGCTTTCTATAATAGTGGAGTCAACATTGCATACTACAAAGACTCAATGAAGAAGAATTTTTAATGACTGACAGACACAGCCATATTAAAGCCTAAATAAACACCGGGCTAAACCTTTGTCCATTACTGAGTTGGATAATGAATTTTATAGCCTTAATTCTGCAAACCTCAGAAGATGTTCAGCTCACATTTTTAGTCTGAGCCTCTCTCTCTCTCTCTCTTTTTACTTTTTTTCCCCCTTTAATCTAAATGTGCCCTGGATTATTTCTAAACTATTTGACAAATGCATTCTGCAAATTACAACTGTCCAGCAAGTCATATTTACTCACTGCTTTTATTGATTCTATGATTGCTGTTTTGAGAATGAAAAAGGTTTCTCTTAACTCCAAACTTTTAATACTGGTGAACAAAGTGGCATTCAAGACTCTGCCCTGCTCCCTGAAAGACTCCTCTCATCCTAGTGGCTGCTGTTATGTAGAAATTTTAAGGCCCTCATCTGATTCTTTACGTTACAAGCAATAAAGTTAAAAGATAAGATTTGCTCTAACAGTCAATGACAAATAGCTGCAGAAATAAGAACAGCAAGGTCACATCCACACTGCAGTACAGATAGAGTAGATATATACATACATACGCACACACACACGTGCACACAGAGTAGTGAAGTAACTCTTGCATTTCCTTTCCCTGTGCACATCCTTGGAGTACTCCCAAAGTAAATCCTGGAGAGGAGTTGAGTGGGCAAGTACCTGGCACATCTTCTCAAAAGCACTTAGCTATTTCCCCAGCACCACAAGTGCGGGGTATGGAGCAGAAGGATCACAAGCCCTGAGTTACACACTCATTAATGGAATCCTAATAGTATAAAAGCTGAGTATTTTTGCATACTTCTAAGAGGTATTTAAAGGTTTTTTAAAATAGCACATATAAAATGTGTGCCTATGTTTCTCTGTGAAGCCTGCAATAACGTAAAACAGACACAACATAAATTTTGGTAACCTATATCCAGTGTAACCATTTCCTATTCCCCAGAACCAATAAGGTGGGGTGATTTTTTCAAGAAAACAGTTATTCAATTCAAATCCCCAGACAGGTTTTGCAAATATATGTCAAGAAGGCACTGGAGATAACTGTGCCAGTAATAAGATTACAGGGAACACTCTCCCTGAACGAAGAGTTTTGTTTCTACACTATTTGAGACCACAGCTTTTAACATCACAACCCAGTATCTCCTGTAGCACTACAGTGCCAAAGTCTCCGATGTCATGCAGTATTATGACAAAGAGTTAGATAAGCAACATTCACCCTTGGGGAAACATGCTACCACTGAAAAGCACCACGGCCAATCACCAAGTCATGTTCTCATACTGTGTTCATTATCTACCAGTACTGTAACTTAGCAAAACCAGCTTAAAGCAAGACTGATCTGTAACTCAATTCATAACTGTCTTGTGGGTTCCAGGTTCTCACTGGTCACAGCATTCTGCTTTCATCATCTCTATGAATTCTGCTTATGAGGTAGTCTAAGCTGTATGTGTTATCTGCATACACAAGAGAGAACAACAAATAAGATATGTCAAAAAATAATACTACTAATAAAAAATAATCAGAGAGAAGAACAGTTGTGTTTGACCATTTGATGCAAGCAGTGGGTTCTCCAGAGACACACTGACAGTTTTTCTCATCTTTGCTTCCATGAGCTCAGGTCTCCATGTCTTGGTGGGCCAGACAGAGCTTCTGGGCTCAGAATTTCCCAGGAACAGAATTCATCACACAGCACCAAAAATGTGTCATTAGAATGAAGTACCACTGGAGCTGAACAGCCTATACTCATTTGTAAGGAGTACAGGTAAGCCCAGAAATTGTTCACTTGCTCAAGTTACGCCATCTGTAGCCTTGGCCAAGGCTGAGCTCACAGAGAAAGATGATATTTGTAGACTCTTTTGCCATAACAACAGAAAAGGAAAATTCCATTTAATGAGTTAGGCCACTGGGTATTCATGATCTACAGGGCTAATTGGCTACACGCATTTGTAAGACAGAAAACGACTACGTATCCTGCATCCAAGCATAATTAAGAAGAAATTTAAGTATGCAGAATGCAGCTTTGGTATTGAAATTTGTTCAAGAAGTGGAATATGTCATCATTTCTGCAATTATTCCCCTGGGATCTCTAAGTGCCTAAGTTTCACCTCTTTCAGAAGGAATTTAAATATGCAGAAACCAGACATGATATCTAATAACAGTCATAATTATAATAACCTTTGATGATTTTTTTTCCAGGCATGTACCAGCAGAAGTAATTCGGTGTCTTATTTTTATTCCTGTTCTTTCATCTGCTTCCGCAGGTAGGCACAAGTTCCAGCTCTCAGGGAGCTACACTTCTGACAAAGCATCTGGAACTGAGGAAACTCAGCTCTGGCATCTCAGTTTGGAAAGATTCCTAAAGAAATAGGATTTGTTTTTTTTCTTTATGAAGGAGAGCACGAAACTAGCAATAATGCACCAGAGCAAAAGATCTGCCTGACAACCTCCAGCATCCCAAGATGGATTGGTCACATAATTTACTCCAGGAGAATTTGGTTTTACCCAGAGTAATGCAGCAAGCGTTGCCTATCCTATCACCTCCTACACTGCAACAGTTGCCATGCAGCTTTGTAAATCTCAGAATTAGTAACCAAATCACTTAGGAACTTTTATTTCATTTTCATGTATCCTACAGGAAATTCTGACATGATAACTCTGTAACACAGTTTTTCCTTTACCAAATACCATAAGCAGCAGTTTTTTTCCAGCTGGCTGATTTTCTAGAATGAATGGACAGTAAGAAAAGTCAAAAATCCTTCTTGACTGCAGTCAAAATAGGTTTGCTTTTTAAACCAAAACTGACTGAATCACATAAACCACAAAATTGATTTTCAAATTCCACAGTAGCAAGGGTGCAAAAGATGGGCACTGTTCACATGCTCTTATTTCTATGTAACTTCACCAATGGCCTGCTGTAATTATACTCAGATAATGTTTGCTTCTCATCCTTTTTTTTTTTTGAGTCAATGAAAACTGTAATTGTTCTGGTTTGATTAATGACTTATTACAGTCAGAGCATGTGGTGCTTGATATTTCTCACAGCTTCCTTATTGTTTTTTCATCTGAGTGTTGCTAGTTTTGTTTTCAAGAGACTATTTTTAGCTAGTTTTTTTTTTTATTAACAACCACTGTATTTCTATACTCCTGCCACAGAAGGCACACTGCACATACAGTCATCTCCACTGATTTACAGAGAGTTGCCAAAGAGTCCTTTTCAGGCTGAGTTTAATTCATAGTGGAATCAGTGAGTATCTCCTTTCATGCTGAGTAAGAGTGGCTTGGACTCTGGTCCCAAAGATGGTGGAGTATACTTCGTATAAGGCTTGGAAGACACACAAAAAAACTACTTTCCTTTCCTTGTCATTTAAATACATCCTAAAGCAGGCAGTAAAAAATACACATTGTCACAATTTACGTGTGTTTTAGTAGACCATTCCAATGCACAGAGGATTTCTGGTGAATGTGCATATTTTGACCTTTAGTAAGTGTAACAGAGTTTAAGCACAACTAATTTGGAAAGTGTTAATTCTCCAGCAATTTTTGTATACTTCTAAATTTTCAGTTGTGGTCTAAGGATCTGAAGTAAATGTTAGTAATCAGGCAGATGACATGTCCTTCCCTATCAAGCAGACAACTGCTGGACGTACTTTTTATGAATCACAATAATAATTCTGTAATTAGAAGTCAATTTTCTCAAAAATAGTGGTTAAACATTCTCTAAGGCTTCTATTTATACATTGGAGGTGTCTTCTTCTCCTGACAGATGAGTCTAGGTGTGCCACAAAGTCCCTATAAAAAAGACAAAGGTTGCAGAAATTTATAAGGTGGTCTCATTTTGATGATACCAGAACACATCACTCTCCAAAATTTCCTTTGTACTGCTTGTTTTTCTGCTATTCGACACTGCTCCTCCAATATTTAAGGTGTATAGATGTCTCCCTTTATTGAAGGAAGTGCTGGGGACACTGAATTTGTATCAAAGTTTTTCTGCAGAGCTGTGATTTAGTTGGGGCAATTAACAAGGCAGGAGTTATAAAATACGTAGTTAATTTTATTTCTGGAAAGCCCTGCCCACAGCTAAGTACAAATTACTTAAATTTGGGTTCTAATTCAGTCAGGAAAATCTTCACAATGATGCTTATGGGCAATTCATTCATTTAAGAGAATCACAAAACTGGAAAAGTTTAGCCACAAAACGGCTTTGCTCCACTTGCAAATAAAAGGTAGCCTGGAGCCCTAGGGAAAGCCTGTTCTACTCACTGCAGTGGAGTAGAAATTTCAAGATAGGCCCTGGCTCCTTTGTGGCAGTGTTGGAACTGCTCAGACATGGAAAGGCTTCTAGATCTTCCTAGGGTGCTGGGAAAGAGGCAGACGATCTCTGACTTGATCCTGGTTCCTTTTGGCACGGAGGCTTGCAGAGTTGCAGGCAGGATCTCTTGCAGATGTGCAGAGAGCACCATGTCGGTGGCACTTCTTGCCTTCTCCTGGGAAACTTGAGTCACTTAAGTTTCCAGGTAGTTCAAGCCCAAAGTATCAGGGCTAAACTGGGCTGAAGCATGAGGCAGAGCAGAACATGTTGCCCAAGAGCAGTGAGGCAGAGGTAGCAAGGCAGAAGCAGCACAACTGCTTGCAACTTAGCTCTATTTATATTATTTGCCCAAGTGTAATGGCTCCTTTGGCCACAGAGATTCACCAATCAAAACAGCATCTGCAAAATTGACCATGTTAGGTTAAACCAGAGCTTGCTAGCTTGCTCACCCTTATTTGGGCAAGACACCAGCAAGTACCTAAAGACCTGTGGGTACCTGTTTAGCACTTTGGGAGGGGACATAATGGCCCAAGCCTTTGTTTTCCTCCTGCCCTTGCTTTCCCCATCGGCAGAAAGGTGGGGCAAGCCAGGACATCCAACAGGCTTATTAGCCTTCCAGGACAAGCTGCTAGGGTTTTAAGTACAGATGTTGAAAAGCAGTAGCATCAAAACCATTCAGATCCTGAGCATGGCAAGTTTTATGCCAGGATAAAAATACTTCTCTGCCCCATACCCCTCATTTTCAGTGCACATGCTTCAGACATACTGCTCTTTCCACAGCTTTATTCAAGAATTCAGAATAGACACAACCAACAGATGCCTACAGGAGAATCTCTTTCAACCATTTTCCAGGTTGACTTGGGGCTGTGCAAGCAGGAAGGAAGGATTAGGTATAAATTAAAGACAGACAGCTCTAATAGTACACAATCAGCAGCGCCTCAGACCTTCAGCAGTAGGCAATGCCACTCATTAAAAACAAGTGAACATCTTCTCTTTGGTTCCCTTATGAATTTGTTGGCACAGCTAGGGGGGAGGAAAAAGGTAGGGAAAGGAGGAGGCGAGAGGTGAAAGTAGACGGCTTCTGCTTTCTTGGCCCATTGCTCACGCTTCAGGGTAAATAGATCTTTTCTATTACTGTGCACCTGCATCTGACTGCTTCATTTTGATTTGGTCTCCTGCTGTGAAAATGTTGCTTCTTCCAGCACATACAAACCCTGCCATGCAGCTCAGATGAAAATTATATTCAGAGATGTGAGCAGTGACCTAAAAATGACAACTGGTCCTCAAAATATCTGATTCCTTTTAAATTCAGTAAGTTAGCATTTTCCTTGCCTCTCCTTTTCATTGCCTAGAAAAGGGGTAATAAAAGCAGCATGTTGACAACTCTATCATATTCTTTTCTAAATTTTATTTACAGTGTACTATATTATAAAGGGAAAATGAGTTTTGTGAAATGGGACATATATATTGCCCCTTAATACAGTATTTCTCATTTGGTTCTGTTGTAAACCTGGGCTGAAACAGTAAAAGGATGAGGTGGCAGAATTGGGTTTTATTCCGGATCTGGCAAAATGTTGCTAAGGGACCCTGGATGTTTCCTTGTGCTCTCTGAGACTCTATTTCCACATGTGTAAAATCCAATTCTGACTGTTACACAGCTCACACAATATTGTCCACAAAGCTGGGGAAGTTGCTATAGCAATATAAAATACTCTGTGCAGAACTGGTATTTGAGGCTATCCTGTAGCGTAACTGCCTTAACACAATACTGGAAAAAACCTCTCCCTTCTTTTTAAGGTGATCTAAAAAACTTTGTGAAACTGGTAAATGCCTACAGAAAAAAGTCTAAATGTAAAGATCAGTTCAAAACAGGAACAAGAAACATCTGGTATGTAAAGTATGTTTAAGGTCTTCCTTTCATATCCATAACAGTTTGCAAACACAACACAAAGAAAGACAAACAATCTGGCCTTGAGGGAATTTTTCCTTGAGGAAATGCAAGTATAGGAAACAACAGTATTAATGTTGATCTCCTAGAATGGAACCTGGGGTTGAATCTTTCAAAATCATCTGTAACTTCCATGCAATTTGTCAATCACATGAATTCTGGTGCCATGAGTAAACAAATACTCAGGCTCTTTAAATTTCATTTTGCCTCCCCTCTCCTCTTTTTTATTTTCCAACAAGCTCAGCTTTCAAGCTTAAAAATGTGATGGCCATTAAGATGGTCTTCCTTTTCAGCTTCTCCAGTGGAATCATTTAAAACTATTTAAGACTGGCTGTTTTTGTTGGAAGCAGTTCCTTAAGATAGACTGCACATTTCCAAGTGATTTATGCACAATATGAAGTGGCAGTTGCTAAGGCAACAATATGCAATTCCTGTTTCAGTGATCTCTTTTAACAGCTGCATGAGCCTGGACATGTATCCATTGTATTAGGGTTTATAAATCATCTTGGTAAATACCCAGTCAAATAACTTCTCCAGAAATTATTTGAGTAACTTGCAATACCAATCTGTTTTCTCAGAATAAAGTCTTGTCTACACTGTGGAAAGAAAACTGTTCACCAGTGGCTCTGCCAGAACAGTACTGATGTAGCACAGACCTATGCAATGCTGTCTTCAGCACAGCTGCAGCATCATCAGCTGGTGGAGAGAATTGCCAGCAATAATAAAAGGCTCCACCGTAAGCTAACTTTGGTATATCACAGGCAAGAGTGCACATTGCTTTCTTACATACAGGACAAAGCATTAAAAAGTTGGGAACGAGTGAGTGAAAACACTGGATGCAGGAACACACAACAAAGTGAAGATAGTACTGGCACAAATCAACAGTAAACGTCATCTTCCCTGACATGATACCTGAATCCCTACTGTAAGACTGGGTACTTTGAGAATACATCCTATAGCCTAACATTTTAAATCAAATACACCAAAAAGACTGCTCCAGAAAGTTTGGGTTTTGTCCAAAGTACCAATATAATTTTTCTGATTAGCCTACAACTGAAGCAAATGTTCTCTGCTCATCTCATCTGACAACAAAGGAAGAACAGATGGGATAAACCAGACAAAATGGTCTAAAATGACCTTGTATACAAACCCAAATCCATCTCTTCTACCCAATCCACCAAAAGCTGCATGAATACATTTAGCAACAGACAAAATACATAACATTGTTGCAAGTTAATTAGCCAAGAATTCAAAATGGTGCCACTAACTGAAAGAGTTAAAAAGAAGTTTATAAATATTTATCAGCTTTCTTTTCAAGAGAATAATAAAGCCCCTTTTGCATAAATGAATCACAGGCTACTAAAAAAAAAAAGGCATCTGAGCATCATCAGAAGCTGATAATGTTAATGAGGACAGGATAATGACATTATTTTCTTTTATTTTGATGGTAGCCAATATATGATCAAAAATTACACACTTCAGGGGTTTTCTTCAATCTAAAGCAAGGTAAGACCCTGGAACTGCTGACACTTCTGGAGGCATAGTACTGAATGACAAATAACATCAAGGGCTTACTGAGGGACCAAAGTGAATGATTCATTAAAGAGTGATAAATGTAGTGTGACTTCATGTTGTTTAGAATTTAATAGTCACTCCTGTCAAACTGGTTGTGATGCATTTTACTAGCTTTAAACAGTATGTCAATTACTTGCATATAAAAAAAGTAACCAGGAGAAGCACCTCTTCATTAGCATACTACAAGAATAATTCTAGCCAATTCTTTATTAACCAGTAAAGGAAGATAACAGAGATCAGTTCAAGAAAACTGCAGGATAAAACACTTCTGTTCTAGAAGAAAAAAAAATACTACGAAAAGAAAGGAAGCTTTCCACTTTTAAAGTCTACACTCCTTTCCCCTCTTAACACCTTTCTACTGTATACCAGTTAAGGCACAACACAATTAGCAGCTGGTTTTCAAAGGCAAAATGCCAGTAATTAACCCTAAATCGCCTTTTAAATCATTGAGATGGGGCACAAAATGAGCCAGACATACATCTTTTTGGTCACTTTTACACTCCCACAGCTAACTATGAACTCTCCAAATCAAATTCTAGATCACCATCAGCCTCTAATGACCTGTGTTATTTATCTCTTTGTTGCAGAAGCAGCAAAAAGAACACAGACTATATTCTGTGAGGTGATCACACAAAACAGGTATGGAAGACAGGAGAAAAGAATGACATTTAACTTTTAAGCTGTTTCATGCAACTCCTCGAGGTGAGGAGAAAATTCTTCACTGAGAGAGTCATTGGACACTGGAATGGGCTGCCCAGGGAGGTGGTGGAGTCGCCGTCCCTGGGGCTGTTCAAGACAAGGTTGGAGGTGGCACTTGGTGCTATGGTCTAGCCTTGAGCTCTGTGGTAAAGGGTTGGACTTCATGATCTGTGAGGTCTCTTCCAACCTTGGTGATACTGTGATACTGTGAACTACAAAGACAAAATTGCTTGCCATAATAGCTGGGTTCATCAGCTATAGTGGTGAACAGGTGTGGGCTGATGCACATTTCATACTGCTCAAGACAAAAGGATTGCCAAGAAATTCAGCATGAGGCATAGGGTTTTATTATGGCATGCTGAAGAAACAGGAATGAATCTTACTGTCTCAATATATGGTAGCTCCTGACTAAGTGATTTTAAGAATGTTTCTTTCACCTAAAGGTGGAATACACTGAACCAACATTTACCACATGGAAGACTTATCTTTGGGTTAAACTAATTTTTTCAATTGTTTCTAGTTAACATGAAATTATAGCCAGTATCTCCTGCACCAAACTGACTCTCCATCTACTTCCGCTCTAGTCCTTAGGATCATGGAATTATAGAATGCTTTAGGTTGGAAGTGACCTCAAAGAGGATCTAGTTCCAACCTCCTGCCATAGGCAGGTACACCTTCCACTAGAACAGGTCACTCAAGGCCTCATCCATCCTGGCCTTGAACATCTCCAGGGAGGGAGCAGCCACAACCTCCCTGGGCAACCTGTTCCAGTGTCTCTCCACCCTCACTGTAAAGAATCATAGAATGGTTTAGGTTGGAAGGGACCTCAAGGATCATCCAGCTCCAACCCCCCGCCATAGGCAGGGACACCTCCCACTAGAGCAGGCTGCTCAAGGCCTCATCCAGCCTGGCTTTAAACGCCTCCAGGGAGAGTAAAGAACTTCTTCCTTGAGATTTAAACATCTAGTTTAAATCTCCCCTCTTCCAGTTTAAACCCATTACAAGACCTTGTAAACAGTCCCTCCCCAGCCTTCCTGTAGACCCCCTTCTGATACTGAAAGGCCACTGTAAGGTCTCCTCAAAGCCTTCTCCAGGCTGAAGACCTCCAACTCTCACAGCCTATCCTCATAACAGAGCTGCTCCAGTCCTCCAATTACCTTCATGGCCCTCCTCTGGACTTGCTCCAACAGTGCTTTGTCCTTCCTGTGTTGGGGGCTCCACAACTGCAAACAGTATTCCAGATGAGGTCTCAGGAGAGCAAAGGGGGAGAATCCCCCTCCCTTGCCCTGCTGGCCACGCTTCTCTTGATGCAGCCCAGCACACAGTTGCTGTCTGAATTCAGCAGATGTTGCATGGTACCACATACTGCAGGATAACTTATTGCAACTTTAATTCACTTTATACAACTAGGATGAGGTCAATCTTCTTCCCTAGCTCTCCCAGTGTAACAAAAGGCAGTATCAACATGAAAACAGATTATGGATTGGAAAACCTGCATTTATAGCACTGTGCAAGAGTTCTAGATGACTTTAAATAATAAAACAGATCCTGCCTAACACTTAACACACTTGGTTCAAGACCTACTAATAAATGGAGTGTCCATGCCTAAGAAAGTAACGGAATAACAACTTTTGTCAAACCCCCAGAACCTCCACTCAACCTTCCAATCAACACTTTAACTGTGATTATGAGATGCTTCATCATTAATTCAGCATGAAAGTTGGTCATAACTGTAGATTGCCTTTTTTTTTTTCTTTCCTTCTTCAAGATCATAGATTAAAACATCTTACAGACATGTTTGCCAAAACACTCCATCATTTTATATAGTGGATTTTACTATATTCCATTATGCCTGAATGCCAGTAGAGAGAGAAGGGCTTTTGCTGTATTTTCAAAGGACTGATTTAAAATTTAATCTCTGAAGAGTGCTCCTGATAAAGCAAATATCTACCCTTTCATTTATTATAGATAAGAAAATAATTTCTTCAGATAGCATCAGACAACTAATCACATTTGTATCTGAAGCACTTAAATAAATTTTAAACTTTTGTCATAAAAATTCAGACTGTTTAATAAATGCCTCAAATATTTTTCCAAACTCTTTTAAGCTACAGTGAAGTAAACCAGAGTATGAGCCACAAGTGACCTGAAGGTTCTAAAGGCAGATAAAATGCCTCCAAACCAAGAGCTCAATCTAAGTTAGTCCTAAGGCTGTTCTCTTCTCTCAAGGTCAGATGACAGAGCAAAAAATGTTATGACTCATCACTACTAGTACCTAGCAACCCTCATGCAACAGAAGCCTGACACTGACTGTCAAAGTCCAATGTTTACAAATGGCACTAACAAATGGGATTGATTAACAGAAAACAAGGACTTTATACAGAGGCAAGGAAGGTGTCATGTAGTAATTTCTGTGTTGTGTAGAGTCCATTGCTAAGAAGGGGCCTTTAGGACTCAGAGGTTTACAGTTTTAGATGGCTGGTACTGGTAATAATTGCTCACAGTTGATATTCCCTCTGCTCCAGGGTTGAAGAAGAGGTAATGCTTCACTTTCTAGGAAATTATTCATGACCCAGCTTCAGTGAGGAAGAGGTTAGCCTCTCAGAGAGGCTGAGATGAGTTATGTGATCCTAACTCAAGAGAGCATGAAATAAATGCAAACCTGGGAGAGAGGATATGCCATTTAATTTATACTAAGAGAACGGAGATTGAACATGGAAAGAAGGCGGCAACACAAAATCTGTTTACGAAAGAAACGGATCAAGCAGAACAGAGTATCTGGAAGGGCTTTTTGCAAAGTACAGCTCAAACAGCATTATCTGCTCATACTTTGGGCTTCTCAGGCATCAAGTATAAATTATTGCATGGAAGAGAACATGCTTTCAGAATCTGTTTATTGAAGAGATTCAGGCGGAGTTAGCTGCACAGCTCTCAGAGAGAATCAGCTTTAGGCCTTGTCACATCAATGATTTATAGGGTGACACTAGGGAAATCAATTAAGTTCTCTACGTGCCCCAGTTTTCCCATCTGTAAAATAGGGGCAAGCCGTTATTCAAGCAGAGTGCTTTTCCATTTTATAGCCTTTCTTCTAGTGTTTGGGTGTTCATTATTTTGCTAGTTTCTACACTAGCAAACCCCCCCAGTCATTCATATGCAGATACATTTCTTATTTTAACATTAGAATATACCTGCTCTTGATTAATTTTAACTCTTTTGTCCTTATATAACTTTGTAAGTACTACTCTATTTTTAGCAGCAATATTGAAAACGTGGCACACAATGTGAAGGGAACATGTATTTTTCCTAGAACACAGATCCTTGAAGAAGCTATTAAAGAAATCTCATGGTAGACATAGATAGAAAATCCTGGGAACTGTGGAAAGCTGCTATTTATTTTCATTATAAGCTGTTTAACAGTTTTGCTGCATATTAGCACTTCAACATTTAATGATCCTTTGAAAAAAAAGTGCATAGAAAAACAAATTACCAGAATATGTCTAATCCTCTAAAGAAACATGATAAAAAAACCCACAGAGTTGTCCTTGGGCTACTTGTTTCATAGATTTTGTTCGTTCCCTGGTGTCCACTGAGTGAAAAAATAGCAAGTCATGAAGAACATCTAAAAGAACATCTTGCAGAGGTTTTAGCATGGGAAAGGAAAATCAGTCTGGGACAGTGGCACTCTTCCTGTTCTTACAGATAGACATACAATACCTAAGCTATTTGAATCATAGAATAGAATCAGTCAGGGTAGGAAGGGACCACAAGGATCATCTAGTTCCAACCCCCTGCCATAGGCAAGGACACCCTACCCTAGATCAGGCTGCCCACAGCCTCATCCACCCTGGCCTTAAACATCTCCAGGGATGGAGCCTCAACCACCTCCCTGGGCAACCCATTCCAGGCTCTCACCACTCTCATGCTCAACAGCTTCCTCCTCACGTCCAGCCTGAACCTACCCACCTCCAGCTTCACTAATTCCCCCTAGACCTATCACTCCCTGAGAGCCTGTAAAGTCCCTCCCCAGCTTTTTTGTAGGCCCCATTCAGATTCTGGAAGGCCACAAGAAGGTCACCTCAGAGCCTCCTCTTCTCCAGACTGAACAGCCCCAACACTTTCAGTCTGTCCTCACAGCAGAGCTGCTGCAGCCCTCTGAGCATCCCAGTGGCCCTTCTATGGACACACTCCAGCATGTCCACATCCTTCTTGTAATAGAGGCTCCAGAACTGGATGTAGTACTCCTACCCTTTCCCACTTGCTCCTGCACTCAGTTTGTTTTGTTGGCCACCTCTGCTACTCGCTGTAACCTCTCCAAAGTTTACCATCTCCTCTTGGAGGCATTCAAGATCTATGTGGCCACAGCAGTTGAAGCCATCCCTCCTTGTCGTGTCACTTACGGAAGAGTCACCACAGCCAGCACTGGATATTTGGATATATGCAGGCCATAGCTGCCTTCACCTTTACATTTATAATACAGTGCACTAAAAATGAGGTTAAAGATACAAAAAAAAAAAAAAAAAAAAAAAAAAGGCAAAGTAGTTCAGGAGCACAAGGACCTAATTATTTATGAATGTCTGTCAGGAAGGCTTATATTTATACAATGCTTTCGCCTAGGAAACTTACCCTTTTGCCTGTAGAGGTAATAAAACATTCAACTTGGAAAGTGGAAGTAAAACAGCTAAGAAAACGTTTTAAAGTATAATTTCTGTTTCAGTATCAAATGCTGCTCTGTATTCTTAGGAGAAGGTGCTCTGTATTCTTAGGAGAAGGGCAGTGCGAATGACACTGGCAGATACAGTAATAAGGATTTTTTCCTGTTTCTGCCACCTGAGCCCTCTCTTACACTGTGACTTGCATGAAGGATAGATAATGATATAATTGTGAGGCCATCAGAGTCTGACTTCCATGGTTTTGAAATTCTCCATCAGGCAGCAAAATTTCAACCAGGTTCTTCAGTTAGGGGAGGACCGGGAGATAATTCTATGCCTTTAGATAGTTGTCTTGCCATTGCAAATGTAAACTTCTTACTCAGGATACGGCAGCTGCCTTGGGCGTTAGAAGGAAAATGATTGTTCTGCTATGCATGAAACAGTGCACAGGACACTGGTTGAAAATAAGGAGAAATGATGGTAAAGCAACCATCAGTTTGTGGTTATATTGAATCTTCAGCAAATGGTAGATGACTCTGAACTGGCAAATCCTTTTAGCGTTGCAGTTTTTACAGTAATCTCAAATCTCTCCTTTATCTGCTTGTTTTTTGGCTTGTTTAACACAGAGACCGATGATCAGCGAAGCAAAAGATTTAGTTTAAAGGTGTCAGTTAACATCTACAACAGAACTGCCATTGCTCTTCAAACCAGCTTTACAGATAAGAGCTGGCTGCTCACCCAGTGGCCACAACAATATTCTTAGACAAAATATCTTTCAAGTCTTCATATTGGCAACTATGCTGCAATATACCATATAAGTGTCCAGAAATGTTATCTAGGGTGAGAGAGGGGTTAAGGGGAAATATGCACACTTTGTATACAAGACACTGTGGGTGGGTGGTCTGATTTGAGCAAACCAAACCCAGTCATACATCATGGAGCTGTCTTTTTTTTCTGTCCTTAACACAGATAACCAAACAATCACAGAACGCCAGAATGGAAAGGACTCCAAGGATTATCTGGTCCAACCTTTCTAGGTGATAGTGTAGTGGAAATTAAATGGCCCAGCACCCTGTCATATGGAATCTTAAAACTGACCAGTGTAGGGGAATCCACCACTTCTCTTGGGAGATTATTCCAGTGTCCAACTGTTCTCATTTTGAAAAATGAGGGCATGGTTGCTGTCTGGGCTGCATGTGCACACTGCTGGCTCATGTTGAGCTTTTTATCAACCCAGACCCCCAGGTCCTCTTCCTCAAGGCTGTTCTCAGCCATTCACCATCCAGCCTGGATTTGTGTTTGGGATTGCGCTGACTCAGGTGCAGGACCTTACACTTGGCCTGTCATGAGGTGGGCCTGGGCCCACCTCTCCAAGTCCTTCTGGATGGCATCCCTGCTCTCTAGCAAGTCAACTGTGCCACACATCTTGGTGTCATCTGCAAACTTGCTGAGGGTGCACTCCATTCTGTCGTTCCTAGCTATTATGGCACTCTGTCAATGTCATTGACAAAGATGTTAAACAGCACTGGTCCCAGCACTGACCCCTGAGGGACACCACTTGTCACTGGTCTCCAGGTGGACATTGTGCCACTGATCACCACTCTCTGCATGCAACCATCCAGCCAATTCCTTATCCAGCAAGTGATCCACCCATCAAGTCTGTGTTTTTCCAGGGAAAAGTCTGTGAAGTGTTGTTGTAGCTCATCCATCCAGTGCTGTTTTATATAGAAAAGCAGCAGTGTAAATTGCAGACTAATAAAGGGAGCCCTGATGTAATCTAGAGATCACAAATATGTAGTTGACTGTGTGACATTACATGGCCCTCAACAGTTACTGGTTATGGTGGCACTGTATTGCATTTCTGACTGCTCCAGCTGAGTGCTCCCTGCTCAAAGATCCACACTAGAAGTTACCAATTATCTCTGAACTAACTGTTAAGTAAAATTCTTAAACGACTGATCTTATGTTTGTTCCTGAAATAACAGACCACACTGTAACACTGAGTTCACATCAGCCATTGAAGTTGCAATAATATTTTTGTCATTTAGGATAAGATATCTCAAGTGACAGCAGGCAATGTTTTCACAGAACCATTCTGAATCACAATCAAAGCAGCAGCTACTCGTTTTCACTCCTCTCATTGTCTGAAACTGATTTCTACTTCTTGTGCGTTTTCTCGAGGCAGTTAAAAATAAATGATCAGTTTAAATAAACAATTTGAAAAGAGACAGACTTGATACTCAGGACTTCAATATATAGTGAAGAGAATGTCAGTAAATATAGAGTAAAACCTCATCAGTGACATTAATTTTAACTTTACGATGGATTGATGAACCTTCCTGAGAACTATTTTCTTTAAAGATCATATTTGTTATGTAGAAAGTGTTTCTGTAACACAAGGGAGAATGGATATGAGTAGAAAATTGTCACTAGGAAATACCACGATTAGAGTAGGAAGACTGTTGCGTCTCTCGACATTTCACGTTGCATAGACCTGATGTTCAGATAATATACAATGACAAATACTCATGATTGTGAGTTTACTCGAAAGGATTCTATTTAAAAGCAGAAGGGCATTCTATGAATGCCCTTCTTTGATTTGAAGAAAGTAGGATTTCTCTGTACAAATGTCCCAGAGCTGCACATAAGCTGTGCACGTGGATGCAACAGCAATAAATTAGACAGAAAAATGTGACAGTTGAAAGTAGACAGATTGCTTCTTTACAGAATGTAATATCACATATTTCCCTGCTTTCTGAGAATTCCACTGACAACTTAAAGCTTTTAGAATAATGGGTTTCACACCTTGAACACATGCCACAGAAGGCTGAGGGAGGCACACAGCACACAATTTATTATATAGGCTGGAAACCTAAACATTTGGTTGCATCATATGAAAGAAACACATGTTCGGCAGATCCATCTGACAGTTTCACACATATTTCAAAAGATCTCTTCAACTTCCTCATGATTTCAGTCTACATTTAGTTCATTACTAAGTCCTGCCATTGCAGAGCTAAAATTAATCAGAATCCCATTTACTTTCTGAAGAGCACTCAAAAGTCTATGATTTTAAATTAATTTATGCAAAGAGAAAAGCTCTTGTCTTTGTAAGTATAATTCTAAGCCATATAAATCGAAAGTAAAGCTTTAAATCCATAATGACCCCTTTTCCATCCAGTCTTAAATGGAATAATTAAGAAATAACTTCCATTCTGTCTAAGTACATGCAGCAGTGATGGGTGTCTGCCTGCTGACTAAACTCTGAAGCATTTAATTGACCTGTGGGAGCTGATCATTGCAAGTACAGTCATATGGCATAGCAGCTATCTACATTTTGCTCTGAAAAAAATCAATCCATGTAATTAATAATGTTAGTAATTTAAAAAGATTATGCTAACTATTTAACATGAAGAGATTCAAGCTGTAGTCAGGAAGCCCACTACACATTTTTGAAAGCAATAGCATTTGTAGCTGTACTCATCTGGGGAGGTAAATGTGAGTACAAAAATGAGTCACTGGCCAAGGGCTCAGTTCAGAACTCATGAATTATCCGTGGATTTTCCTGGAGAGACTGACAACAAGGCATCCCTCGCTGACTTTGCCACAATCTAGTATTTGCTATTTATATCCTAGCAGTAGTGTTAAGAAACTTGCTGGGTAAAGTATCCAAAATAAAATTCATACAATTGCTAACAGAACACATGCTGCTTCACATACCCTTCCTAGTTGCACGCAAGAATGAGCCAGTATTAGAAAAGGCAATCTTCCTGAAGCATGTACTCAAAAGTAATGAAACTGTCGAGCAAACAGAGAGATTATGGTCTCTATAGGGAACGTAATATAAATCTACTTGCCTTGGCCAACCTCCACTGCAGGCTCAAAGTGGAGATATAAAGGTTGGAGGGGGAAAATGTGGGAAAAAAATCCCATTTCTACTAAAATCTCATGATGTTTAACGTGAACAGATTTAAGCAATATTTGTTTGGAAGCTCTGTTCTGTTTAAAGGACTGAAAAAGTTTTAACTATCATTCCCATCAGTTCTTATTAACAGATACTGTCTCTGGAGTACAGAGATCAAAAGCAGCTGACCATTCTGTCAGCATCTCAATACTCAGGTGATAGTGAAATCCTCCTCAGCTTGACATTTAAGAGCAACTAAGAAAAACTGGACTCTGTTAGGAATAACGGAGACTTCACACAGATAACTCTCCTGCAAGAAGAACTTTGAAATTTCAATGCATAAGAAACTCACAATTAAATATCCAGTCACAACCACAGAGTGCTTAGCATAATAGAAAATGAATACTACTTGGTTTTCTACCTAATAGAATAGAATCAACTAGGTTGGAAGAGACCTCCAAGATCATCCAGTCCAACCTAGCACCCAGTCCTTTCCAGTCAACTAGACCATGGCACTAAGTGCCTCACCCAGTCTTTTCCCGAACACCTCCAGGCACGGTGACTCCACCACCTCCCTGGGCAGCTCATTCCAATGCCAATCACTCTCTCTGGCAAGAACTTCCTCTTAACATTCAGCCTAGACCTCCCCCAGCACAACTTGAGACTGTGTCCCCTTGTCCTGTTGCTGGTTGTCTGGGAGAAGAGACCAACCCCCACCTGGCTACAACCTCCCTTCAGGTGATTATAGACAGCAATGAGGTCTGCCCTGAGCCTCCTCTTCTCCAGGCTAAACAACCCCAGCTCCCTCAGCCTCTTTTTTTTAAAGACACCTTAAAAAAAAAAAACAAAGTCTGAAACATCTTGAGAGAGAGAAGAAAAATTGGTAGTAACTTTTAAAGTAGTAACTTTCTTTTAAAAGTTGTTTCCACCAAACAGCTTCCTCTAAACCAAACTTTTCTCTTAAAATAGCTGGCAAAAAAAACCAAAGGTCACCAAAACTCCAGATCATCAGTCTTCGGGGCATTGTCTATCCCTTGTCACCAGTGCAGACCTTCAGACTGAGAGTGATCACCACAAGCAGCTACTTAACAGATAAGACTAACCACAGAGACTTGGTGGAATTCAGACTGTCAGAACCTCTGCTTTACAAAACCTGAGCATGCTCAATCAGAAAAAGGAAGCTTAAAAACCAGTTGTTTTCTTTTGACTAGAAAGTGGGATGGGAGACGGAAGGCTGTGTGGATTGGTTGGTTTTGTTTTGGTTTGTTGTTTTTTTAACAGCTATCAAAAATCAGGGGGTGAGAGAAAACCCATAAACACATATTGCACAAATCATCCTCGAATAAGATTTTCTATGTATCTTTCTGGGATGAGAATATTGGCATGCCCCAGTAATGGAAGGAGAACTGCTTATAAGAGACAAGCTGCAATATCTCTGAAGCTTCAGATGAAAAACTTCAGCTATCAGTTACACATCCATCTTTATTTAATATATTCATACATGATCTGGAATAGGAAGCAAGTAATACAACATTGAAATTCATGGAGGAAATTAAAATGGAGGAGATACACAAACACTAGCAAGAGAAAACAAATTGAACTATGTAGAGAAAAACAAGATCCCCATTTTGAAAATGTCAACTAATCTATTTGGGAAAATGTAATCTGAAACACAGATTCTCTCTGGGAAAACTGGAAAGCGACAATGCTGAAAAAGATCGTTGGGAAAACAGAACACTGGGACATGAATTTGTAACATGATACAGCAGTGGAAAATAACACAGGTCTACATTATTTCAGCATAAATACACATAACATTCATATCATGAGTATGGCACTGAGCCCTTGAGCCTAAACATTCCTTCAGGGGGCTGGAAAAAAAGAGTTGTTTCTATTTCAATCTTAACCCCCAAACTCCTAACACTATCTCATTCCCCTACCTCTCTCTTTCAAAGCTTTACTGGATTAAAACTACAATCAACTAGAAATGGCTGCAATTTTCTGAGGCTTATTTTGCCTGTATTGAAAAGAACAAAACACACAGAAAGACGAACCATCAGATGCAAGCAATGCTCTGCTTTGTGGTCACCGGACTTGGGCTAATGCATTCACTTCGAGACATTAAAAAACTGGGATTCTGAGAAAAACAATTAACCCTGGAAATCTGGAGATGATAAGTAAAGAGGAGAGATCACAAGACCGACAAAGATAAGGAAAAAAGAATAATGAAGTAACAAGACTGCACAGCACCTTTGGAAGATACAGTAGGGCAAAATCCCCTGTCAAGGAATCTCAGTCTATGGGTCAGTCAAAACCAGACCAACCAAAACACTAGGAAAAAAAATCTTGTGCCATGCAGGCCTTCATTACTGCATAATCCATCATACAAAACCAATAATTTTTCATCTGCTCCTTTATTTTAGGATTTTTAAAAAGAGTTTGTATAGGAATGACCTTTTAAAAACTAAAAGTCCTTCTCAGCAGGCATTAAAGAATTTAGCAAAACTACTGCTACTTTGGTTATCCACTCATGTGGGTTTCTGCTGCAGCACACCGTGCCTTTGAATGCCAGCTGGTAACAATGCCCCTTGCGTAAGTCACAACACTGAATTGTTCTATTTTAAAGGTAAAAAACCCTTTATCCTTTCTCTTTTCAGTGCTGTCAATTTCAAGCATGCTGCTAAGCACCTGAAACATGTCTATCATTCTTTCCACGTGTATCAGTGGTCCACTTATCTTGTTTTCACTTTGGTTTTTTTTTTTCCAAAGTCAGTTTTCTTTGTCACACTCGAGGAAGAGCAGATGCAGTTGTTTTTATCCCCAGTTGAAATGTGTACTCTTCAACTGAATTTTGCAGAAAATTCAAGTTTGCTGTCTAATCTGTATGGTGTCTGGCACCACTAAAGTACAAGTGATCAGAAAAAGGCCTCACAATTCTGTTAAAAAAAATAAATCCCAAAGGCCAGGACTGTTTTACATAGCACTAATTTTAACCAACTTTAATTTGATTGCAAGACCTAATGTCAAAAAAGATCAAATACACGGAGCACATTTGTCTTTCAGGTGAGAAATGGATGCCTAATCCCAACACATTTTGACCTCTCTTGCTTAGCTTCACAATTTATGTGGAGTACAAAACGTCAAAACCCTCTATGCCATTAAATGAAAATAATAAGCAGTATCTTTTTCAGCAGGAGGGATTTTGGCAAGTATAAAGCAGCAATGAGATGGAAAGTCAGTGGCATGTGCTCATCTTTAATGACCGATCCCTTAATAACAATGCTTCTCTTCTAACCATTTCTTTCCAAGAAATAATCATAAATGAGGCTTGTTCTGAGTTTGCATTACACATACAGTTTTTCAGGCAGCACTGGTTCATTTTCTCTCATGCGCTATGAATATATTGTTGGATGACAGGAACTTTATAGGATGTCAATCAACCAAAGTATTCCAACTTTTAGCTCATATATTCATTCAGCTGCTTAGATCATAATAAGAGAAGCAGTGGAAGAAATACATATTCTGGCATACATACATATTCTAATGCTAGTTTGCTCAGCTGCAAGAAAGTCAGTTTTCTGGATTTTGAGGGTAAAGGAAAGACCCAGCCTAGTGTTATTTTCCTCTCTGACATTAGCTAGCTAGAACTGCACTTTGGATTCACTGAAATATTACTAGAAAAAAGTGGAAAACAACACAAAGTATTCTGCCCCAGCTAACAGCCTACCTGTATCCCCATTATATATGGATGTTCCTATACTTTAGGGAGTAGCTAACAGCCATCTTTAGTTGGCAAAAGACTGCAGTCACTCTCAGAGAATTAAGCCACAAGTGGCTGTGTTTACTCTTGCCAACTATGCATTCACAAACTGTCCTTCATCCCAGGTGACAAACAAACAAGGGGGCATTTTGGAACTTCTGCTGCTTGCAATTCAAATAACTAAAAAAGTCTTTGCTCTAGTAAGTATTAATATTATCACAGTATCACCAAGGTTGGAAGAGACCTCATAGATCATCAAGTCCAACCCGTTACCACAGAGCTCAATGTTGCCATTTTTCTCATTTTGTACATGATAGAAGCTGAGAACATTTATTTAAGACTTAGCAAAGAAAGACTCATACTTTTCACTCCATCAGTGTGCAGAGTACAGGCAATCTCTGTGTCCCTGATAAGGAGTTTACTGAGACCATACACTGTACAATTACCTTAGCAAAAGCAGTAGGAGCAGTAGAAGCCAGAGATAAAACAATTCCCTCTCACTCAAGCATGCTGGAGGCAAAAAAATCCTAAACAAACAACAACAAAAAAAATCCCCAAACCACCACCAACCCCCCTCAACCCCAAACCAAACACAAATCCCAACCAAGCAGCAGAAAAGACCAACTCCCCGAAACTGGGAACAGCAACTGGAACAGCCTCTCATGTGACAGTCTGAACTTCAAGCCCTATGACACCTTGCTCCAGCCAGCACTTTCATTTTGAAGCATGGTCTTGAATATTCATCATCAGATCCAACTCAACCCATGACACTGCGTCCAAGGACATTTGCTCTGTGGTGGGTGTACCTCCTAGAATCATACAGTAGTTTGCCATCCAAATGCCAAACTATTTGAGTCTCTCCACCCAAACCCTCTGTCTCAACAACAGCCTTTTGGAAATAAACAAATAAGTTATTTCCTCTCTTTGAATACAGCTCATTTCAGCCTACTTTATCTTAAACCACAAGCACTTTTAGGATGCTGAAGTTGTACTAAAAAAAAAAAATCCATTTACTCTGAATGCACTGGAGAAATTCTAAAAATGAGGGGGGAAAAGGACGTGAGGAAAAAAGGGACAACGAAAGAATCACTGAGAAGTGTTTGGCCTCTCTCTTAATTACAATTCTTTAAGATGAAGCCTACATACATTCCAGGGAATCATCTGAATGCAAAGATCATCTAGCTAGAAAAATAAGCCAAACATAAATATCTATCTCTTGAGCCACATGCATACATTTCAGTTCAGTCTGTGTCTGAACAAGACATGTCCCTGTCAGTTTATGTTCACAGCTCACCCTCATCTTTAACCTTAAAAATCTAACCAGAGTTGATAACCTCTCTTCCAAGTCGACATGTATTTTGCTGGATTGATCCAATCCCTCTGCCTTTAATAGAACCCAGCAGCAGCTGGTTTCAAACTGCTGGAAACCTTGGAGATCAAAGTTTGATGAACTCCTGTCATTCTCATAAAGAATTAAGGTCTGTGAAGAATGTATCTCCTCAGGCTGAGATTTCAGAAATACAGGAACTGAAATGAACAGAATTTGTTTCTTAGAAACCCATGCTGAGCAAATTCAGGATGCCAGAGTAGGGACTTTCAATTAAAACAAATAGATACCTTCAGCGAAGATGTACAGTCCTTCTCACAACAATTTCATTTGCTAGAGTCTGCGAGGCCACTGGATTCTTCACAGATAATATTGACCAAAATTGCTTACTACCAATAGTTTACATGAATAGGAGGTGGCTGTGCAGGGTAACATGATATCCTGGATTAGATTCAGATTTTATGGATATATGTGAATTGCTCTTTTCCCTTTCTAAATTATCACTCAGCGTATGGAAAACTGACATACTGGCATAAACCACATACAATAACTTGAGGTTTCTCTTGACAGCCAGATGCTGTTTATCATGCTACCTTTCAGCATTGCTCAATATACCACAGAGCTTTCTTAATAATCCCCAGGCTGCCCTTCATCGTTCAATAGAAAACACCTACTACCTATTTTGATTGTAACCTAACCAAGAAGCATGACTTCCAGAATCTGAAAGTCTGATGAAGTGAATCAAGCTTCCATCAAAATTACTCCAAGAAAAAAACAACCAACTGAAAAAGTCCTCAAACCACCACCACCAACTCCCCTCAACCCCAAAACAAACACAAATCTGAACCAATCAACCAACCAAAAAAACCACAACGAGCAACGAACAACAACAAAAAAGCCAAAACCAGACCTATGCAAAAAATTCATGCCTCTCTTATTGGGAGCTTTGTAAATAAGGCAGACATTGATAGACTAGAATCAAATAGAATCAATCAGGTTGGAAGAGACCTCCAAGATCATCCAGTCCAACCTATCACCCAGCCTTATCCAGTCAACTAGACCATGGCACTAAGTGCCTCATCCAGTCTTTTCTTGAACACCTCCATTTTTGTGTTTACATGTTCCAATAGCAAAACATCTTTCATATTTACTTTTGCTTTGAAATGATTCTTCCTTTTAACCCTACAGCTAAGATGTTTGCTGCCTCTAAATGCACCTTTCACTGTATGATAACAGCAAATGTGGTCCTTAGAGATGTACTGAAGTCCAGAATTCTTTTCAAGGTGATAGATGACACAATCTAGTTAAGATACATAGAAAGTAATGTAAGATTTGCATTTTTAAATGCTAGATAGATACATAACCATTTTTACAAATGTATGATGTTTTTGTATTCAGCTACCTTACCCTCTGAATTAAGACACATAAATATCTTACTTCTTCCAACTCAGGGAACTCTTGTAAAAAGTCTGTACACGTCAGTGGACTTCTCCCCAGTAACATTTCTTATCCATGAGATGATTTAAACACAACTGAATTAGACAGAAGAATTCAAACATCTGCAAGAACACACATCATTCATAGACACAGCTTCCAGTGTGTTGGCTGCTTTGTTCACACATCAGGCAACAATCAGTGACAAAGAGTGATGGGCCGAGGGGCAACGGTTTTAAACCGGAGCAGGGTAGATTTAGGTTAGACACAAGGAGGAGTTCTTTACAATGAGAGTGGTGAAATTCTGGAACAGGTTGCTCTGCAGTGTGGTTAAGGCCCCGTCCCTGGAGACATTCAAGATCAGGCTTGATCTAGTTGGAGGTGTCCCTGCTCAACGCAGGAGGTTTGGACAAGATGACCTTTGAGGGTCCCCTCCAATGTGACTCAATCTGTGAATCCATGAAAGTGAACTTAAGGTGGAGTTCTTACTTCTTATATGAATTCCTTCAATTAAAGTAGGAGAGCATATGCTATGGGACACCTAAGCTCCTGGTGTGTTTTACATGATGAACTACATTGTTTATTACTGTTCAGTTTACATGCAGGATGGTATTTTTCATGTGGCTAGTGTGCTATGTATTGACTAAATGGTGGGACTTGATTCCTCAATATATATCCATAACAGATAAAAAGCTGCAAGAGAAAATCCTAACTTATAACCCTTCAAAATAAATTTGAGCTTGGCATTCTCTATTCAGAGAGACGCAAACAATGAAATCCTTACTCAAAAAGTAAATATATCTGAATATCAAACATTAACATGCTAATCATGTATGCTTTTTTTTGTCCAGTGTAATCTGATCACCCTTAAATTTTCGTAGTGTAGGAAGGCAAAGTTTAGTCTTAATGAAAATGCAGAAAGAAAAATGGATCATTAGCATATGTCAAATGTACTTTACTTTTTAGAGTGTCAGATCACATTTAAGTGTGAAATGTAATCTTCCTCTGTGTTATCACATCCAATTACTTAATTTTATGGAGCCCTAGAATTAATACAGAAAACATTAGATTTGTTGAACTACTTTCTACAATGCATGTCCTATACTGGTGATGTCTAAGAAGCCATGCAAATGGCAAACAGAAAGAAGTCTACCTCTTTCATCTCTAAAACTGCTACACTGGTGGAATAACCTTTCAGAATTTCATTAGAGATCCTCTAATGTTAAATCTAAGGCCAGCTCTCCCAACCTGAAATTGAGCAGCACGTGAAGATCCATAATGAAGCATAAAGGGTTTTTTTGTGTGCTTAGCACATAATCTCAGTTCCATTGTAAATCAAGCTCTACAGCCATATTGTACATGGTCAGAGGAGTTTTAAGGCAATTCTTTACATTCCAGTTTCAAAACAGAATTACTATTCTAAGTAGGTAACTATGATGCAGTAGGGTGTGCTATATGACAATCCTAAATCAATCTACACTGAAGCATAGAACTCATTATCACAGTTTTTATTATTTTTATGGTCTCTTCCCACAGGTAGTGATAGAAATATGGGAACAGCCTCAAGCTGCAACTGAGTAGGTTTAGACTGGACAGTAGCAAATTTTTTTTTCACAGAAAGAGTGGTCAGGCACTGGAATGAACTGCCCAGGGAGGTGATTGAGTCACCAACCCTGTATGTGTTTAAAGGTCATTTGGATGCGGCGCTTTGGAATATTGTTTAGGGGTAAACCTTGTAGGGTAGGGACATTGGTTGGACTTGGTGATCTGGAGGGTCTTTTCCAACCTGAATGTTTCAGTGATTCTGTAAAGGGAACTGTCTGAAACACTTGATAACAAGCACAGTTTCTATGCACATTCTCCTTATACTTACCCCCATGCAATGTGCTCATATTAGTCTGGGTAGTATAAAGAAACTTCAAATTCAGCCATACTGTCCATATCTGCATAACAAGCAACTTGGTAAATCTCTCAATAGAGAAGATAAACAAGTCACCTTTAAATGCCCTTCTGAGACTCAACATGTTACAGGATATTACAGTATATACAGGTTGGACTGGATGGTCTTGGAGATCTCTTCCAATCTGGTCGATTCTATGATTTTATGATTTAACAGGCAAGAAAATGCAACAAAGTTGTTGGGCAGGAACGTAGAGAAGTCTAACATTCAGTAGAGGCACAAACAGTGCTTTGAAGCGCTACTATTCAGGATATAAGCTCCCTGTATGGGCAGTGGAGGGAGGCTGAGTCAGACTCCCAGTGAGTCAGAGGGTCTGAGACAGATTAGTTAGTGACAAACCTATGACCTTAGCAGTTGGCTGAAGGCATCCGTGTCTGTATTTCAGGACATTTTTATAGCAGAAGACCTATGCTAAAACTGGACATGGGCATATAGATAGTAAATTATTCTTTAAAATGCATATACTTGCAGCATTTTTTTTTAAGTTAGAGTTACACAGAGGATTCCCACTGCTGGGTCTCGGCATGAAGTGTAAGACTGGATAACTGAACAGACATTCTATTTAATGCCACTGGGAGAAAAAAGGTAGAATAGGGCAATACAATAAAACTAAACACAATGAAACAGAACAGAAAATCCTGTGACAGGATTTTTTCCATAAACCATTCTCCGTAGCTTTGTTAACAGGTAAAAGAGTTTCTGTCATCTAGGGGAAAGCACTCTGTAAACCTGCCAGCAGAGAGAGGAAGCAAAACTGGTACATGCCTAAGCAAAGCTGTTTAGTCATCATTCGGAAGATTCTAGTAAAAAAGATGGGGAAGGACAGCCTATAACATGGGAAGTCAGAAGGTTTAGGAAACCTACCAAAATGGCTGAGTGATTGAGAAGGGTGAAATCTGATCGCTAACAGAAGGCACCACTGCAATGCAGCACCAGAAGTCACCACTGCCTGCAGTTGTCTGGCTCGCTGCCTTCATCCTGACTGTTTGACGGTTTCCCCCTGTGTAATGCAGAGGTTGCATATCAGATCCCTGCAGATGCTGGAAGCGGAGGGCAACAGAAAAAAAGCTTTGACATTCTGTCGTGGAGATGACAGGACAAAATGGCCTGCAACAAACAACAGTTTGAGCAGGATAATCTGATGCATTGAGTTCTTAAGCTTTTCCAGACGCTGAACTCAGCTTGGGATGCGAGATAAGGGGACAGCAATTACTTCACTGAATAGATCGTGGTTGTGTGAAACCAAGGAAAAGAAACCTCTCTGTGAATGTAGATGAAATAATGTACCTGCTCTTCCTCCTCCTCTTCTTTTTTTTTTAATCAAAACAAACCAAACTACCTTTCCCCAGTCATCACTTTTAAAGAAGATTCACATGTAGGTCATACACTCTGCAGACTGAAACAAGCAATGCTTTTAATCGATTGTTATCATTTTGTGTTACATTGGTGCACTGGCACCGCAAAACCAAACCCAACCGAAGCAAGACTTCGAACCAAAGAAACCCCAGCAAACCTACACGAAAACACCTTCTCCTTCCACTGTATTCCAGTAACCAGATTTACCAAAGTAGCTTCTTCTATATACAGTTTTAAACCTGGGTAAAGACCAAGATGCACACATCGGTGTGTCAGTTTAGCATTTCCATGCTCATGAATATATCAACAGAGCTTGGTTGCTCTGGAAATTGTCCCCATTTAATAGTACACAGGCAGATTCACGAGACAGCCACGCTGCTGGATTACTTCCCATAAATAACAACTTGCCTCCTGGGTCTGGTCTGTCCTTACTAACTAGTTACTTAATGATATTCCACATGCAGGGAAGCTTTGGGTAAACATACAGGGGAGCTGTCCCTCTGTGATCCCGACAGAAAAATTGTGAGCTCTAAATTTCCAGTACACTTAAAACATAACCAGCATCATGTGCAATTTTAGAGGTGGAAAAAAAAAAGATTAAAAAGATTTTTCTAAGTCTGGCAGAGTTGTCTACACTCCTGCAAATAAAAACTCAAGAGGAAAGCATCATATTCTTGAATACCTGGACTGGCCATCGTATACTGATGTTTGAATTTTGTCTTGTGATCCAGGATTTTGAAGGGCACTTCCTTCTGTTTTAACATGGTCTTTTAAATAATAAAGCTTATTTCATACAGTGAGTTTAATTTTGAAGGCTCCTCACATATTTCCAGAGACAGTGAAGAAGATGCAGTGCAAACCAATGTTACCACTCCCCTAGAAAGGCAGCTATCCTTTAAAAAAGCATATCAAACATTTAACCCTATGCTGTCATACTGCATAAAATTTTCAGGACAAGAAATTAACCAGGCCATATTCACTTTAATGAATTTAGTTGTTGTCTAAATGGCCAGACTTGGAATACATCAAATCCTTACAGGAAGTTTCCTGAGATCAGGTAAATACAATCATGTAAAATTCTTCTTTCACTTTACAACAGCCTAGCAGTACAGTCAAAAGAAACAGCTCTGTCTCCAGAACATCATTATTACGTCAGCTTTCATTAGAATCATATCAGATATTACATATTTTCCTATGTCTAGAAAGGTGGGAACTGGTACAATTAAAATACACTAGAATTCTATCTTGAATGGGGTCAGAATGGACAGGGTCCTAGCCTTCCAACTGCTAAATGCATTGGTAACAAGCATTAAACCTACTTAAAAGCACAAGCACAATATCATAAATTCACAGGTTCATCGATTCATAGAATGGCTTAGGTTGGAAGAGACCTTCAAGATCATCAAGTTCCATCCTCCCTGACACAGGCAGGCACTAGACCAAGCTGCTCGAGCCCCTGTCCAACCTGGCCTTGAACACTTCCCGGGAGGCGGCATCTACAACCTCCCTGGGCAACCTGTTCCACTGTCTTACCACCCTCACCGTAAAGATTTCTTTCCTAATCTCCAGTCTAAATCTACCCTCCTCAAGCTTCAATGCATTCCCTCTCCTCCCATTACTATAAACCCCGTGGCTTCCCCATAGTCTTCCCCAGGCTGAACAGCCCCAATTCTTGCAGCACATCCCCATAGGGGAGGTGCTCCATCTTGATTCTATGATTCTCTGACACTGGGGGCACCAGAACTGGACGCAGTACTCCAGGAGGTGTCTCATGAGAGCAGACTAGAGGGGCAAAATCACTTCCCTCATCTTGCTGGTCATACTTCTTTTGATGCAACCCAGAATACTGTTGGTCTTCTGGGCTGCAAGCACACATTACTGGCTCACATTGAGTTTTTCATCAACTGACAGCCCCAAGTCCTTCTGCTTGAGACTGCTCTTGAGCCACTCCTCATCCAGTCTGTATTTGTGCTTAGGATTGCCTCGACCCTGGGACCTTGCACTTGAATGTGTTGAATGTTGGTAGGTTAGCTTGGCCCACCTCTCAAACTTGCCCAAGTCCCTATGTACAGCAGCCCTTACCTACAGTGTGGCAACACACTTTTCAATGACTAATGTCCCCCAACCACTAGTAAGGAGTTCTTCCCCACAAACGTGCTGAAGAAGCTTGTCAGCATTTTCAAATTTCAGCACTTGATTTAAGGTCAAAGCCAGTACCATAAGGGAAATAAAATATGTCACAGCACTCTGAGTAGAATAGTATTTGAAAATGAATTTTGTGCTTTGTTTGTCAGGAACATCTTGGGATGTTGTCAACACAAGGAGCATAATTTTCTAGAAATGTTTCTTTCATCACCTCAGTTCAAATTTCCAGTGATGGAGAAATTACTCATAAGATGAATATTTTAGCTAAGGTTATGTCCTTGCACACAAATTATTGAAGGAGAAGAGCAGTGTCTCATTTCTATATGGAGCATGTACTCTCAGCAACTGCTTGCAAATAAAAAGTTTCAGTGTCATTATGCAAAATATTACAACTGTTTTTAATCTCTCTCCTGTACTTTTTAAAAATAGTTGAAAACAAACGATAACTTCCACATTATGAGAAACAAGTTCTTTACCACGAAGGTGGTGCAGCACTGGAACAGGTTGCCCAGGGAGGTGGTTAAGGCCCCATCCCTGGAGATATTCCAGGTGAGACTCAACAGGGCTCTGGGCAACCTGATCTAGTTGAGGATGTCCCTACTTACTGCAGAAGGGGTTGGATTAGAGGACCTTTAGAGGTCTCTTCCAAATCCAAAATGTTCTATCATTCTATGATATACTTTACACTATATCTATAAAAATACATATACTTATATATCTAAAATAAAATTATGAAATAGGCAACATGGCTACATCACCCCCTCAGAGTTCTAATATTCTACTTCCATAGTCCAGTGTCAACCTGCAAGATTCATACAGCATATAGTAATCTAGGATTTGAGAAACATTTTATAGAGCTTTCTTATGTGGCAAATAAAAAAAAACAACTAAAAGCTTCTTAGGGGTTGCTTTAGACAAAAAATATCTGGGCTTAAACAAGTTCAAGGAAATGTCATTTTTATCACCTCACACAGCTTCCTCCAGAAAAGCAACACTGACATAGACCACTCAGCCATCTAACATTGCTTAATTTTTGTTTATTACTAAAGACATCAAAATCACATATTACCTAGCTAGAAGTTATCTAGTCCACACTACAAGTAACACACTGAAACAAAATGACACTGTGATTTAGAAATTCCTGCTGAACTCTCCCTTCCCTAAGTAAAGACAATAGCAGAAGAAAATGGTGCTGAATGTCATTAAGATTTTCACTGAGTAAGCAGTAAAGACCTTATTTAGATATCATTGAGGTTTAGCAGATGACTAACGACCATCTCATTTTTTGTCTGTTCAGTAGATGAAAGTTTTCTCCTTTCTGAATGATTCCCTGCCAAATCTCAGTGTGACTCATTTCTGCAAAGAAACAATACCATTTATGAACTTATTTTTGAAGAACTCATTCAAGACTAAAGTTCTTTGCATTATCTTTTGATTTATAAAATACTACTCCATAGACACATGAAAACACATTTGAAAAAGCAGGCTTCAGACACCCATTAGAGTATTCCTGCTCTGGGGCAATGAACTGAGGCATTTCCTTAAGGTTTGGTCATTAGTTCTCTGTACCTCAGATCCTTGGTTTTATAGCAGTGTTTTTTCCACTACTTCTCAAGCAGTTGTGTAAAACATGTGAATGCAGTTTTGTTTGATGTTCATTAGAAACAGGTAGGAGACCATGTACTGAACAGGGGTGGTAGAAAACTAATGGAGTAATTCCTCATTCAATGGGTACTGTGCATCCTGTGAAGTAGACATGATAGCATGTGATCATGGAATCAAGACAGCACCATAATTCAAAAGTACAACAAAGGAGAATTCAAAGTTCTCAGGCAATCATAAACTTGGCCTCATTAATTCAGGGAGTAAGATTCAGGGACTAAGATTTTGTACAACATAGAGAACCCAGAAGATGAGATAAAGTGAATACTTGAGCCAGGGACATGGTCTCAGGGCTCTTTTTATTCATCTCCCATAAACAGAGACTCACTAAACTCTGAAGGCTACCCATTCAAGTGGAGGCTTGATAAAACAGTGGGAAGTTGGATAAGCTTGCCAGCCAAGGTATCTTGAAGAGAAGGAAGTCTCAGGTATTGGACTATACTTAAAAGCAGACAAAAAAGCCCACATGTTACAGCTGGATCCTATACCTCAAGGGGCCCAAGAGTCTTAGAAAGAATGCATGAGAACTGTAAGAAAGAAATGAAACTTAGGCAAGGAAGAGGAAGAGTGGGCCACACTTTCTTGGCAAAGGTGTCTAATCTAACTGCAAGATCAAACACAGAAAAAGCAACTAGTTAAAATAGGACAAGATAAGGACATGTGCGCAAGAACAATGCATATGCAGGAGAAGAAAGTCTGAGTTCAATGCAAGTGTGGTAAAGAAAATGAAGCTATGAAATACAGGCAGCCACTTACTGCTTTGTTCAGTCTTGTGCACTACTTACACAGGGAGTCTGGCGTTTGGAACCTTTACAATGACCATGTGCTCAATAGATTAAGAAATGGTCCAGCTCTGATGAAAGAAAGTTTAATAAGAAGTGGCCACAAAGATGTGCAACCTGAACGTTTCCAAGCAATTAATTTAAGGCATGACAAAGGACTGGTGTCATAGTTTTCCTAAAACATATAAGTCAGTGCTTAGATATGATGTTATATCTTTGAGGTGAGGAAGAGAAAGAGAAAAGGCATGCTTGCCTTGTCTTGCCCAAATTCGTGGTACATATAGGAAGTGTCATGTATTTGGAATTTTATCTTACAAGCTCTCTTGGTACCATTCCCAGGGCTCCACTTGAGGATATTACTGCTGTTACTCCTTACTGGAGCTCACATGCAAACCATCACACACTCAAATCTTTGCATCCATTCTCTGCCAAAATTTTGGTCTGCTATTCCAGGAGCTTTTTGTAACCCCCTATCCATATAATTTTGTTTTCCTATTCTTTCTCACAGAGCCATGCTTTTGTTTCTCGTCTTCCAGAGAACAGCTATTACAGAAATACTGAAATAATGAACAGAACTGAGCTATGGGAGAACTGAAATAATGAACAGAACTGAGCTATCTACTCTACTAGAAGATCTAAAAAAAGGCATCATCTGGATGAAAGTGGACCAAGTGACCCACTGGGAAAAAGACAAGCTTTCAAAGCACTCCTCTTCAACTCATGAAGGTGTCAATGGCTGCTATCACTCGTCTTTTCTCTATGGACAACAATGAGGGTGAGATGTTTATCTGCTAATTAGATATCAGTACTTCAATATGTTTTACCTTTTCCTTTTCAATTTTGACTAAGAGTTCTCTCTTCCAAAGCTCAAAAAAATCCCTTGACATGATCAGACACCACATTCAAAAATTGTTTGATATACAAGGGTGTGAACTGAGGACTGGCATCGCAGCACACACACAGGATAACAAGGATTAGCCAGTTATGACCCCTGCACACATGCTGTTATGACCCTTACTTTAATTGTTTCTCTTTCACTGTATCTCTAACTACTTTTATTGGAACTACTTGTTGGTCTCCTTTGATTAACCTGCCAGCTTTATATAAACAATTTTTCTTAGGATTGTGATGCCTTTTTTCACATCCAGTGAGACATTAGCAATGCTGGCACCTGAAGTGTCCCAGGATAGATTTAGATATGAATGAAAGATATATATTGCTAAGAGCTTTACACTGCCCTTTGATCTCTTTGAACAACTTTGGAATAGCTGTAACTTAATGATAAAAAAAAGCTTGTGAGTAATTACAATTTAATTTGAATTAATTTTGTTTTAACTCAGAGAATATTCAGCCATTTTTGTACTAAAAGTACTCGGTACAGCTGTATGATAACATGGGAGACCAACCCATAGCAAAGTAAACAAAAATGTCCTCCTGCAGTTGTGTGCTAGTTCTGTTGTCAGCTACTACAAGGCAAACATTTTTTTGTATGCTTATTCTGCTTGCTGTAGCTGGTGTTTTTTTGCCAGAATATTGTATTCAACAGTGCTGCAGAGAAGATCAATCTGCTAGAGAGTAATGCATTGACAAAATAGGGTGATACTGAGAGAAGTGGGCATAATCTGAGCTAACAACAAATTAAGACTGATTTATCATGCAAGTTTCATTTCATTGCTAGAAAATTTCTGTACTATCAAGCTACCACGGGAAGCTTTAGCAGTTATGTCCCACCAATCCATGTAGTTTTGGAAAGGAAAAAGGCTTCACATAAGCCTGGCAACATCAGGTTTTGGGGTTTCCTTATTACGACTGTATACTTTGGAGAAAGAGAGCACTCCCCAATTACTTCCACATTTGCCTTCATGAATAAGGAACATGGAAAAAACCTGTCTCCACAAGATCTCTTTCTCTGTGAATCCCAAACAAATAAGGGTCCCTTCTCCCATGGAATAATGCATTTTCAGATGATCTTTTCTTAATAGATTTTGGGGGAGGTTTGTTGGTTTAAATTTGTTTGCTTGTTTCATTTAATTAATTATTTTTAATTAAAAGTGTGGAAATAATTAATTGTTTTTAAGGTTGAACTTTTTATTTTTGTTAAGTATAATCCACTGTTTTCTGCTGCAACATCTGCTTGTGCATAACACTTCACCATGGTTTTGAAAGCCCTGGAAGAGATTCGTATTCTTTCAGTGTTAGTAAGGGCACCACATGTATCCTACTACTAGGTTAACAGTCACTGACCTGTCTTGCTGCAATTGAAATGATAATATTTAAGTTTAGTTCTTCCCAGTCAGAAGATATTTGCTGCTGGGTAATGTTATGATAATTTCCAAATTTTAAAGAAGCACTTGGTATCTCAAACACTATTTCTTCTGCAAGCAGAGCTTTGCTTGTCAAAATTCCTTAATGCTATGTCAGTGCAATTCTGAATTCCCCCCCATTTACAGGAAGATAAATCACCAGGAAGTGTTTCTTATGATTCAATTGTTTATGCATGTGTTCAATTTAATTTGTATCACCATATTCTCCTTGCTGAAATTACAGAAGTGTTTCAAAGCTGTAACCACCCAAGAACAATTTTTTCCTGAGCTGTCAGAAAACCACTTGGAATTCTGCGTTAAGTGCTTCAGAGGTGCAATTATAGAGCAACTATAATAAAGCACTGAGATATAGCTTTGAACTGAGGTCTTTGGTTGGGATGTCCAAAGGTGCAGGGGCTGCTCCTCTCTGCCCTCACTCAACAGAGTCAATTGGGTTTTAACAATGGTGGCCAAGCAAAGCCTTCACAGACAGCTTTAGACTCTGGAGGGAAACTTCCTTATCAGATCATAGTGCATTTATAGTGAGAAATTGTGTGGTTTATGATCATCCCTAGTTTCACTTGATGGATTATCAAAACTGCTCAATAAGTGAACAGTGCACAAGCACCAAGCTGTCAGTCCGCTAGAGGAACCAAGACCACAAACTCTGGTACTTAAGCCATTGATGATTTCAAAGAGAAGGGTCCCTTGCAGAACTAAGGAGAGGACTCAGAGTGAAGAATGACTGAAAAGCACAAAGTTGCTTCAGTTCTTAAGACATGCAGGAATGAGAACTACTGTACTGCCATGATGAAGAAAGCTTGCAAGAGTGAAGCTTGCAAAAGAAAAGTAGTGCTTAAGCCTGTAGTGAAAAAGCAGTTCATAATTAGAAGCACAATGGACTGCTAACCTTCCATTAGATTTCTGCTGAGGCTATAAAACAGGCAAGAAAGCATTAGAAGTCCTATCTCCCACTGTTACCAGCGAAAAAATATCTCTAAATACACTATTTAGGACAAGATTCTTAATATTTTGTCTCAAGGCTTCCTGATTATCTTCAGTGAACCTATTGGAAACCTGACCAAACCACTTAACTTGAAACAATGATCCAAGCTGCTCTATCAGACTTTAGCATTTAAAGGGTTTAAAGATAACAGCCATAATGTCTTATTAGACACAATGGCATAATTTCAAGGCTGTCCTCCTGACAGCTTTTCTATTTCCCACAGCTGCCTTGCTCACTTATTCCTCAGCACACAGAAATAAAAGTATAAATCCAAGTAATGAAAACAGTCAAGTTGCTCATAAAATGTCATATTACTCTGAGACTGCACATCACTTCCCAAATAGTATCCTGTCAGTCACACGCTCACTCTCTAAGCGACAGAAGCAGTGGTCTGAAACATGCTTGGGAAGAAAAAATCCACTACAAAACAAACAAATAAAAATCCACCAGCAGTAACATTAACAATTTTCCTTCTTAACCCCACACAGACCAAGCCATTAAATACTACTTAAAAATAATTTTGAAACCAGTCATAGACAAAATGGAGGGGAGAAAAGGTGACAAGGCATCACTGCATATCGTGTCACTGAGAAATGAGTAACTGAGACATGAGGATATGGAGATACAGTACTTTTTTTATGACTATGAACAATGGAGAATGTGACACTTTTAACAAATGTCACTGCATTCCTTCAATAAAAAATTATGCTGTCAACTGCAGAGATTTAAAGTGGGGGGTTTTGTGGTTTCTTTTTCTTTTCTTAATCTTCAAGAAAGCAGAGTTAACAAGTATGTAGTTGCTGTGACTGATCTGTAAGCTTTGTGATTAACATCCCCATTTAAATATCTATGGCATTCCTAAAAAGATTTAACTTCATACTGCTAAATTCAGCCTTCAAAAGATCAACTTTGAGCTCTGAAAATGACACAGGTCTACTGGCACAGAAAAGAACTCTGGAAACCTGCAAGACTTCTGAACCACCTTTGAATGCACTAACTGGCCACTCCAACCCACTTCATATTTTTTGTTTGAAAAACATGCTTCCATATTCATGCACAGTCACTGAGTTTACAAGACATACCTAGTGCCTGAATATCCAAAAGCAGACCTAGCTTCTGTAGTGTTTAAGACAGTAATTAGCTGTTTCCAAAACTCTGCTTTCTCTGGCCTTTTATGTGTGAACTGCTGAAGTTTTTTTTTAATCAAACCATGAGAATTAAGGTTGTGAAAATCAATACTATGTGCCTGAACCCCTACCAGAACAAATGGGTTTTTATACCACTTAGGTTTTTGGATCATTCTTTATTGCTAGAATATTATTTGACCCAGACAACACTTGGACTGCAAAAAGTTAAAGCTCATGTAATAATCTTAATGGGCAACAGAAGAAAAGAGTGGAAGGAAACAAGTGCATTGGGTGAAGAGTGGTAGGAATAGAGGAGGAGAAACTTTGTGAGGTTCTTTGCAGCACATCTTCTGAAAATTGTGATCCTAGGTTTAGAAAGAGATCACAAATTATGTGCAGTAGAATGAATATTTTCAGTGTGAATCTCACATGAGTTCCTACATGATTCTACCAAAATTCCCACTTCTTTTAGGTGAGAACATTCATTGTGTTCACATTTTAGCTTTATACTAACTGGCATTGCAGAGTTTTTGCCTTGACGGTTCCTTTTACAGGTTGATCTAAAATCGCCTGCAGGAGAGGATCAGCTTTCAAACTAACCTCACACAGGTGAAATTAATTTTGCCATTTACACACCAAGTGAGGAAAAATGGAAAGACTAAAAAGAATCAAAATTATCACTTGAGAAGCTTCAGAAATGTAACTGCAATGCTGGTCCCTTGTTCTGTCTAGCCTGTTGTCGTGGAGGGGGGAAATTAATTAATGTGAGAGGATATTTCTAAAAATATATATTTATTAACTTCAATATTTTTGAACTCTCGCCACCCTCAACCACTAAACTTATAATATTAATAATTATCCTACACGGTTATGAAGACATTATGGGAATATATATCAAACTGTAACTATTATAATAACTAGCATACATTCAAAATATTAAACAGAGAGAGTTTTCCCCACTACTAATGTTGCTTGGGGTCGATATACTATTTGCCCAGCAGGGTGGGCTGAAAGCTTTCTGCTCTATGGCAAATGTAATAGAAATTACAGAGGCATTTACTCACAATTCTGTTTAGTTATAAATCACCCTCCGGGGCTGGAATCCTCCTGGCTTCAGGGGGAATAGTCTCTGACCTTGTGCTGCTGGCTCCTTCTGGCTGCTGTGTCCAGGGAACTCGTGGGCAGGATTTCTAGGTGCAGAGGAAATACAATCCTGTGCAGACAAGTGGGTCTGCTCCTGGTAACTTGTGACAATGGCACACACCAGGGAATAAGGCAGAGAGCATGCAGTGGCATGCACGGCCGCACAGGGAGTCTGAGCTCCATAAAGGCAGGCTTAAGTGAGCTCTGCAAGTACACAGGCAAGTGAGCAAGTGAGCTAGCAGGCAAATGAACCGGCACCTGAGCCTGTGTATCTCTACTTATTAACTGTGGGCCGAGATCAGCGGTCTCATTGGCCACACAGTGACCAATCAGGTTGGCAGTCAGCCAACCTTACCATAATAGGCAAGGAGCCACAGGCCTGGACATTCCAAATATGGGGATCACCTGTGCCTAGCACCTGGCAAGCCTGAGCTGCACAGGTGGGGGCTTACACGACCTAAAGCCCGGGCAGGCCACACCTCACAGCACCAGCCCCATTGTGCCCCTCTGTGCTCACCATGTGCTCACCCCTAGCTATAAGCAGAAAAACATGTCCAGGCAGGGCGAGGCATATGTAAGCCTATTTTTGGGCCTATGGGCCCCCCACAACACCTGTAAGTCTGCAAAAATATTCCCATGTGCACTGTTCTCCATGAAGTTCTGATTTTCATGTGGTATATACAGAGATCTATCACAGGAAAAAATACCACTGTTGGTCTTAACTTCAAATCTTACAGAACCGTTGTTTGTGTGACTTACATCATGTATATTAGAAGATACATGATAGTGTCTCCTTAATGGGGCAACAAAATGCTTCTGGCATGTCTTCTTTTGCAGATTTGGGTTCTCACCATCAACACTGCATTCATTAATGCCTCTTGCTTTTATGCAATTAAAACAAATGCTGTTAAGTCAGCAGAGTTGTTTGCAGTGCAGTAGCCATGCTGGCCATTCAGCAAATATTCTGGATTCCACCTCATTGCTCTGAAATGATACTACCTCACTCGATTTTGGGCATTAGGAAGAGGTTACTATGAGGACAGTGAAACACTGGAACAGGCTGTCCAGGGAGATGGCAGAGCCCCCATCCCTGCAGACATCCACACTTAGGCTTGATGGATTCTGAGCAACCTGTGCTAGTTGCACATGTCCCTGATTACTGCAGAGGGGCTGGACTAGATGATTAAAGGTCCTTTCCAGCCCAACACATTCTGTGACTCAGAAAACACTGCAAAAATATGCTTGCAGCTGCAGAAATGAAACAGGCCATTACCATTTAAGTCAAACTACACTAATGGTTTAAAACAAAGTATACAAAAACTTGGTAAGTGTGATTTTAGTAGAAACAAGAAAAATGGAGACTGATGTAGCCACAGCAGATTCTGCATTCCAGGAACCAACTACTTTTTCAGACAGAGGAAGGGAGCTCAAATTGCTAAGAGCTGAAGAAAACAGTTAACAGTATGATTCTTAGAAGAATCAAGAAGCAGTCTTAAAGAGGAAAAGCTGTTGTAGAAAATGGGTATAACTATGTGGTGTTTTTTATTCGTGTATCTTTTATTCACTGAATCCCAACATCAGGGCAAACTATAGGTTCAGTAACACCAAAACACTGGAAGGTGTTCTCAAGGATATTTACATGCTTAACTGCTATTTAAATGCCTCATCATCAGTAAAGGTCAACAGAACAATTTTTTTACACATGCTACAACTCTCCAACTTTCATTTCATTTTAACCTAGCATTTCCAAGCAGTGCCTATGAAATACTGATGACATGCAAGGTGTCATCTGAACAGAAGTATTTAAGAGTCAAGTCCCTCTGTATCTGATTCAGAGCAGAGCACAACCCCCTCATTCCTTTTTTTCCCCTAAAGGCCTGACTCTTACAAAAAATCCTTACAATGGGCTTCATAAATCATTTTGCACTGGTTTAAGATGACACTTTAAATGTTCTGCACAATTAAAAAATAAATAAAAATGGAACTATTGTCCTGAGCCAACACATATGACTAAAATTATCATTGTGAAATATAATTGAACAGTTTCACAGTAGCTGAGTTACCTAATGGTCACCAAATCCTTTTACTTATGAACATGAAAAATTGGCTTTGGCAGATGACCTTGGGCTGTTTTCCTTCATTAATAAAACCTTTCCACTTCTGCTTCAAAGAACAGAGATGTTTGTCATTCAAATAAGAGTTTTATATATATATATACATATATATATATATATAAAATGAAACTTATGGAAGAGACCTACTGCATTCATATATATATATGAAAAAAAATTATATATGAATATATATATATGAATGCAGGTCTCTTTCATAAATGTCATGATTAAGATAATTGCTGTTACAAGAGTCCTTTGAGCAGCAATTGAAAAAAAAGCCCAAACTAAAACAAATTAAAAAACCCAACAACCAGAGTTAAAATTTACCATCACAAAAAAACTTCTCAAGATGTTTCTTCTCTCTTTTTCCTTCAAACTACACCATCTACTATATCATCCACTGGGAGATGCTGGTAAATTATATTTACTTTTGTTTCAATCTCAATTTCTGTTTTAACATCACTACATTCACTGTTTTATCCAACATCAGTAGGGTAGGTCTAGTAAAGTATCTGAGTAAATTGCTAGTATTCCCTAGCTAATGATTGTAGACTGTAACCTGGACAAAAGAAAAAACCTTAAAAATCAGTATTAAAAAATAAATCTTGTGAAAATGTGATCCTCTTACTAAACAAAGAAACTCCACTGTCTCCACTGCAAGATATTTGAATGTCACAGGAAAAAATCTGGTTTTCAGAGTAACAATAAGATTACCCTGAAACACAGAGCTCCCCACTAAACTTTGCAGGAAATAGAAACAGTAAATACATATAAACAAATAAAATGAATAAATGAAAAAGCATGAAGTAGTAGCTATAAAATGAAAACTGAAGCTTGCTAACAAGATTTTATGAATTAAGAGAGTAGAATAGCATATGCTTAAATGATCTTAATACTGTCTACCTGCTGGGAATCCTCCCTGTGTCTGTTACAGAAAGAAATGAAGCTCATAGAGCACCTTGAAAAATACTTAGCTGGTTATTATTACTAACATACAAGCTCTATAGCACTGACTGCACACAGGTAAAACTCTCTTCACACGATGCATACAGCCTGCACTGTTTCTATTCTAGTCCATACATTTGCACAGTCAAAGATTTTCCTCATCAAAAGCAATCTTTTGAACAGTGAGTTCCGTGGGCTAGCAGCTGCACCACAGCTTACTATGTTATTGTCACTCTCTACCCCAATGAGTTATGAACACAGACTCTATCAGACAGTAGTCAACACATCGGTGCTTGATTCCACTGTGTTCATGGCTCTTATCCTGCTTGATCCCAAGCTGTAGTAGATGGCTTGAGCTGCTAAATATCTTGTTAATAGAGTGACAGAGCGTGGAAGCACTGACAGTGGTTTCCCGACACATTCGGCAACTTACAGAGGATCAGAGGGCTGGGGCAAAGACTTCTTTTGGGACAGGATTTAAATTAAAAAGTAAGGTAATAGTTGGAAGAAAACCAGGTAAAGACCATTCCCACTGCTCTCTCTCTCAATCTATTGTAAATTAACCCAATTAATTTAAGACTATTTTCCCCCTCAATTCCAACACCTCCCTAGATCAAAATAGAAAACATTTATTAACTGATGCTTCCAACTGTGACAAAAATTACAGTCATTTCTGTAGTACAGATGGTGTAAAAATGCAATCTAAAAATATGATTAAAAGCTCAAAAGATGACTAACCCAAGTTAATCTTAGAAATGGCTGTTTGGATGCTGCTAAAGAAATGCATTTGGAGTTAATTAGCTTGCTTTTTATCTGTTCCTCAATTAAGAACTTCTTGCTCTCCCTTAATAATGAAACAGCCATTAAATTTAACAGACCTGTCTAGATGACCTTTCACAAGAATAAATTAGCAGAATATATTTTTTTTTAAATATGCAAATGATTTAATAAAAATAATGGCACTAACAGTGTCCCAGTCCTTGTAGACTTTGTGTCATGGCAAGCTAATGCCATATATAACATTTTAAATGCTTCCTGTAACTCTCATAAAGTAAGTATTCTGGAATACTGTTTATTCACATGTCCTAAGAGTATATTAACTATTTTCACTCTTAAAAAAAATCCAAAACCAGATGCCAAGTCATAGCAAGTGAGAATATAGAGGCAAAAAATGTAGTATTTCAGTCATTAACACCACACTGCAAAGAATTAGCATAACAGGGAAAAGTCTCTGGAAGATGTGATTACAACTCCTTTATACAAAACAAGGACACTCTCTCTTCAATGTAGTTTCCTTAAACCCCACAGTGTGCTGTTTTTTTTCTACTAAAGTCTTCATGTGTCAGAGCAATCCCTTTAGGATTCTCCCCTTTGGGAAGTAATCTCAAATTCCTGTGCTGAACGTTTTCCCTGTGTGAATACGGAAATAATGAACTACAGAGAGGTACAAAGCTGTACAGGGATATTCACAGATACATGCTGCTTTCTGATCTATTTTAGAAGTATTTCTTCTTTCAAGGGCTAGACAAACCATGACAGATCTGCTCTGCCAACTTCATTCATCCCTGAATTAATTCACTTGATTAGCAGTTGAAATACTCGGTATGAAATTGTAAAAATGGCAACTGTTGTTAAATTAAGAGTGATCTCATTTTCTCAGATCTTTGAAAAACATACAGTTTTCCTGGGTAGTAGGTTTGCCAAAAGTAATGAAAATACCTTGTCATAAATATAGAATCATATTCCCACTCATGTTGTGGCAATGGGAGGAAGAAAGAACAACAAAAAAAAAGCACTGACATGCTAAACAAAGTTATTTTACCCCAAAGGTGGGTAAGCAGAAGCTTAGATGCAGAAGCCCCCTTAAGGTGGCTCAGTTTGACACATACCAGATTGAGATCTGAGAGAAACTATTTTGCACCTGTTTTGTAAGTAATGCACAGGCATTCACCTATCCATTATCCACAGCTAACATTTAAAGATTTGCTCAGAACGAAGCTTTGTCCATCATGCAGCAGTAGAAAGGTTAGTTAATACTGTGACAAAATTAACTTCCCAACACACGGCTAAATAAAATGATACTCTGCACCTCAAACAAATAGGTCCTTTAGGAGTATTGGTACCAGCTCTGATCATGAACCCAATTTGATAGTGCTGTAAAATAAGATTATCATTATGTGTCCCCTAGAAGAAACAAAGTATTAAATACAGATGAGAAATGAACTGCCCTTTTAAGATTGGGGTGAAACGATAAAGGAATGTGTCAAGATTTTTAATCTAGATGCCTGACCTCAAGGCTAATTGAGAGTTCCTGCCAACTGTACTGTCAGCCTCATACTACATAGACAACAAAAATAACAATGAGAAGACAACAACAATAAAAAGGCATGTATCTAGAGTTACAAATTCCACTTATTAAACAACTGCCCCTGATGATGTTGCAGATAAAAGAAACAGTAGCATTGTTCACCTTCGGAAGAAGTCATGATAGTGCGCAGCTGCAAACATAACTGTGCTAGGCATTAGTCATAGTGCGTTTGCCCAGAGGTTAAAGACCACCAGCTTCTATGGTTCCATGACTTGCCTTACAGCAGTCCAGCACTGCTGACTATCAAAATAATTCCTGAAAGTAAACAATAAATTGAGGTGAGATTGGACTGCCTTAAAATAATTTTCTTTTTCTGAACCTAACTGCAGTGTTGGTAGCCGGACTTGGACTGCCCCACTACCAACTTTCCTATCAATTCAATAACATTCTCTTATGATATTGTTGCTCCAATCCCCTGCATTTGATGTATCTAACTGCTAAAGCATTCTGCATGTGGACATTTATTACCATAGGACAAGGAGTAATGGGTTTAAACTGGAAGGTTTAGACTAGATGTTAGGAAGAAGTTCTTTACAGTGAGGGTGGTGAAACACTGGAATAGGTTGTTCAGGGAGGTTGTGGATGCTCCCTTCCCTGGAGGTGTTCAAGGCCAGGCTGGACAAGGCCTTTAGCGACCTGCTCTAGTGGGAGGAGTCCCTGCCTATGGCAGGGGGTTGGAACTGGAAGATCTTTGAGGACCCTTCCAACCTAAACCATCCTATGATTCCATGATTGGAATGGGCTGCCCAGGGAGGTGGTGAAGTCACCATCTCTGAAGGTGTTTAAAGGGAGACTGAACGAGGCACTTAGTGCACCATGGTTTAGTTAATTAGAAGGTGTTGGGTGATAGGTTGAACTTGATGATCTCAAAGGTCTTTTCTAACCTGATTAGTTCTGTGATTCTGTGATTCTCTTTATGCTTGGGATTGCGCCAACCCAGGTGCAGCACCATACACTTGGCCTTGTTGAATTTCATGAAGTTGGCCTAGGCCCACCTCTCCAGCCTGTCCAGGTCCCTCTGGATGGCATCCCTGCCCTCTAGCAAGTCAACTGTGCCACACTGCTTGGTGTCATCTGCTCTCAATTCCTCTGTCCATGTCGCTGACAAACAGCGCTGGTCCCAGTACTGACAAAGAACATGGCTGAACTGAGTTAAGACTTTGGGATGGTAAAGACCTTAAGATATTAAATGTGTAAATGTGACTCAGCCCTGATGTTCATGTCATCTTGGACAGAACAGCATGGGGTATCCAACAGCAGTCTAAGCTCTAAGCCACTACAGCTAACCTTTAAGAAATACACTTTGAAGGAGATGAACACCATCGTACCGCCACACCATTAACAAACACTGTCATTCAAAATCCCACTCGGGAGGCTGTCACTGCTATTATTTTAAACAAATGTGCAATGGCCTGGAAGCACCTGCATCCACAGCCACCTGTGAATCACAGAATCATAAGACTGCTTCAGTTGGAAAACACCTCCAAAATCTAAGTCCAAGAGATCAAACTAAAGCACTGAATCTCCTAAAGGAATCATCCTAAACATTCACCTTTACAGCTTCAGAAGCTGGCAGTATGAGAGAACACACCAAAGATAAAACATAGGGTTCCAACTCAAAGGAAAAGAAAAGGTAACTCAAGCCAAGTTGTTTCCATATTTTTTGAATATGATTTAAATAACAGTCCTGTTTTCTACCCTTGGACATACCCTCCAATGCACATGCTAGTTTAATTTCCAAACTGGGGGAGGGGCAGGGAAGACTACTTAGATAGTGCATTTCCTACCACTTGCCTCCCCTTTTCAAAGTTGCTATCTTCTTTGACCCAATGCCAGCATGATAGTTTCACATAAAACAAGAGTGTAGGAGTGTATTACTGGCACTAAAGCATGGGAATAACCTGTGGGAGGAAAAGCATTTTTCTTATTCCCTCCTTAAGTATGACTTCTGAAAATAAAATATTGGTGGGGAGTTGTGGACAGAAGAAGTGTGGGTTTTAGCACTCTAGAGAAGATAGAGGTCAGAAGAGAAATAATAAGATATGGGAGGAGTAAAAATTTTACAATACAAAGCAAACAGTTGATACTAAGTTTAATTAGAGGAGAGATTACATTTTTTCCCCTTCCTTACCTGCAACATAGGAATTAGATGGCCCACAGAGATTTACAAAACACATGCTTTATGTGTACGGCGAAAGGGAGTGAGATGGCTGGCTGTGGTTTAGTGTATGGAAATGACAACTCTGGAGCATAACCAGCAGGGTGCTGACTCTGCCTGGAAAACACACATTTTCCAAAACCTACAGCCACCAATGTGTGAGCAGCCCCACAAGCTCAAGGACAAGAGCTCACTCCTCCATCTTCCTTCGGCCGATAAAAGACAAGTTGAGCTGGAGGGGGAAAAAGTTCGTAATTTTGCTCCCCCCTTCATGCTTCCTTCTACTAATGCCCAAGAAGAAAATGGTAAAGGCAGGGTATGGTGACAAAAGAGAACAAGGAAATACGGAAGCTGATTACTGCCTTAGTTCACATGTAACACTGAGTCTCATGCTTCACAGCCCGTGTGCATCTCCCACAGTATCACAGTCTTAACTACCTGCTTCCTTCAACAGACACCAAGACAAAGCTGCTGCCAGTACAACTCTGAGGATTTTCATTTGGCACAGTGAAATCCTTCTCCACAAGGTAAGGAGACATTTTTACAGAACTCTATAAGGGGGCTGCTAAAGCCAAAGAAAGGTTTTTTAGGTACCTCCTAGCTTCAGAATACCACCTGTGTATTTATACCACCCCTTCTCATTTTAAGTATTTTACTGGGAGGAAAATTTCCTGCACAGAAACATAAGGAGGCTTCCTTGCCCATATTATGAGTTTCTTCATTTAAAGGAGCATCTGGTTCAATGTGTGGGTTTTAATTAAATGCAATCATTTGTAGTTCTAAAAAACATATACAAAAGGCAATACTGAATCAACATAACTGCAGTTAGTAACATCTATATTCCACAACAAACCAGTAAACACTCCACAATAGTATAGTTCTAAGATATAAAAGGGAGGGAAGTAATTTGAATGGGTTATGATCTGTGGTTCCTGCTGTTATTTTGAAAAAAATTATATATCTTTTGATCTTTGCTATAAAGTACAAACAATACTTGTGCTGCAGTGCAAAGAAAACCTGGATTACTACTGAGTGGAGGCTGAATTCACATTAAAGAAGGAAAAGGTGACTGCATGGAAACCAGTGCCATGAATCATTCCAGTAATTCAAAGCTATGCCACCCAGCTGCACATATCTCTTAGAACCATATGCAAAACATTAACGTACTCAAGCAGGCAGATTAACTCAAATAATGCTCTAGCCTAGCAAGAGAGACCTCTTTTTGTTGGCTTGAATAAGCTCATGCAACTTCATAATACGCAAATTTGAGAGCAGCTTAATTGTACTTGATTGTAGGAGATTTTATGTATGACAAGTGATAGAGTTGCTTCTATTCAGGAAAAAAAGGGCCAGTTACATCTTATAAATCACAATACTAATCAAATAAATATAATCCAAATGCCCCCCTGAGAAAATACCAAATTAACAGGCTTCTTTGGTTACTGTTTCTGTTTCCACTTGCTTATACATGTTTTCCTCTGGTTATGCCACTTTCTTCTTAATTGTCTGACCCACTGTCCAACCATGGCCTTGCATAACTTGTGCACTATGCTATTCCTCCTTGCCAGCCAGAAGAGCAGCACTACAAGATGAAAAGGAGAGAAAAAAGCTGCAAAACCATTCTGAAGTTGATTGCATATGCTGTACTTTGGTACTTCCTAAGAAAGAAACAAGGGAGGAATCAGAGAATCCTTTGTTTCTCTAAATCTCAGTCTTGTCCCCTTAAACTGTAGTATAGCTCAGGAAATCCAACATCATAGTATCACAGAATGGTTTGGGTGGGAAGGGACCTCTAAAGGTCATCTCGTCCAACCACCCTGCAGTAAGTACGGACATCCTCCACTAGACGGCTTGGAATGTCAAAGTAAATCAAATGGACAGCAACATCTTATCCTTCTGGTAAGTTTAAAATAGCAGTGGGAGTAGCCACAATGGTCTAAAGATACAAGAAAGGTAAAATTAATAGAGAAAATTTTTATTTTAAAACAAAATTACATTGGTTGATACAATCAGGAGAAACAAAAGAGCTTTCAATAGCCTCAGAATTTGTCTGTTTTTTCTAACAACAGCAATTTGTCTAATGAAAGACAGTATCTCTGCATACAGACTGTCTCTACAAACTGTGAAGTCATCAAACAGCCTTTCAGCATTTTCAGCACATGGCCTGACTAGGAATGGGGCTTATTTAACACCGATTCATCAGATATGAACCTCACTGGCTTTGACGGACTTTCCTATCCTGCAGAAATGTGTGGAAATTGTAGGACTACTACATGTGTCCTGCACAGGGATGTGCAATTCCACAGTGGCATTTAGCTGAGGTTTTCAGACCAAACCCAGAGCTATTGCCTTGACCCGTGTATTTGACATTAGATATATGACTTTAACAAACTTCCTCTTCCATGACAGAGCATTTGTGAAAACAATCAAAGCAGTGTTGTGTTCATATGCTCTTTGCCTGCACTTTATGAAAGGCCAGTGAACTACCCTGGGCTTTTCTAAGGCAGCAGATGTCTAACTACTCATTACAATGTACAACAGTGAAATTTGGACAAGATAGTGCAGAAGAGGAAAATTTGCTTTCAAGGAAGTTTTACATAAAAAGACAACTCCCCTCAAGCACTATCTTTAAGAGGTTTTCTTATTGAAGAGTCATAGAATGGCTTGAGTTGGAAGAAACCATAAAGATCATCTAGTTTCAACCTCCTGCTATGGGCATGGACACCTCCCACTAGACCAGGTTGCTCAAAGCCTTATCCAGGCTAACCTTAAACACTTTCAGAGATGGAGAGTCCACAACTTCTGTGGGCAACCTGTAGCAGTGTGTCAACACCCTCAGGATATCACATTACACTAACTCTAACACAATCTTTCTCTCATTGTGGCACAGAAATAAAAAACAGTAGTTTCTTGTGCAGCCACAAAATTACTTTGTATTTCATTTCACCTTGCAAATATAAAGCCAAAACAACATAAGGTAAAGACCTCGTGTACTGCAGTTTTACTTATGAATTTTACTTCAGAAGATACAAATGACAATGGATGACCAAACAGGAATAAAAACCGCTTGAAAATTCGTACTAAGAATCACCTCTGAAACTAAGCATGCAAAGTTGAAGGCTATGACAGAAACGCTACAAACACCTGGAAATCACTGGTATGGCTTTAAGTCAATAAAATAAAAGCAACAGCAGGAAGCACCCCTTTATCTAAATGCATCATGTCAGGGCAATGTTAACTGTTGCTTTGCAGAGGTTTGTTGCATGCAAACATGGAAATGATTTGGAACAACGGAAGTGTTCCTGTAAAAAACAGGTAGATGACGATTCAAATGGCACATAATCTTCTTGAGATGTAGGATTAAGCAGAAGCAGCCAACTAATTACACATTCTGTTTGTTTTAGCTGAAGGAACAATGAAGGTTTTACAGTTGCTACATTCATCACACATTTTTCAGTGTTGTGTGGCAAACAATATTTATGTCTCTCCTCCAAGCAAAGCAGACACTGAGTCTGGTAGGACTGTGGGGTTTTTTTCTAGCATTTGTTTCTTCACTTGCTGGTTTTCTCATATGTAAGTCTCTTGAGGTATATCTGAAAGCACATTCACCTTGGCATTCATAAACAATGTTTAGATGAGTCACACTTTTTGCAAGAGCATTTTCCCATTCACACCAATTTTTGAGGAGAAAGGTGCAGTCACGAAAAAAGCAATATGTGTTTATTATTGACTACAAGTGGTTAGTGGTTTTTTAATATTTTCCCCCTTTTGCTTTGTTTTTACTGCCTGCATTTGCAATACTGCTCCCTTCATCAGTAGCACTTTTTCAAGGGTTCCCCTATGTGGAATATTTAACTGAGAGCAAAGACAGTATATAAAATATACAGGCACAAGCTCTACCCTGTACAATACTTTCAAGAAAAAGAAGTAAAAGGTGCAAAAATCGTCTGTGTTTTTTTTAAAAACAGGAGATCTAAGTAGAGCAATTTTTGGTCCTTCCTGGACCCCAACAGGAACCTCTCCATGACTGGGAGGGCAGGGATGCCATCCAGAGGGACCTGGACAGGCTGGAGAGGTGGGCCCAGGCCAACCTCATGACGTTTAACAAGGCCAAGTGTAAGGTTCTGCACCTGGGTCGGTGCAATCCCAGGCACAGATACAGGCTGGGTGGTGAATGGCTGAGAGCAGCCCTGAGGAAAAGGACCTGGGGGTCTGGGTTGATGAGAAGCTCAACATGAGCCGGCAGTGTGCACATGCAGCCCAGACAGCAACCCTGTGCTGGGCTGCATCAAGAGAAGTGTGGGCAGCAGGGCAAGGGAGGTGATTCTCCCCCTTTACTCTGCTCTCCTCAGACCCCACCTGGAGTACTGTGTGCAGTTCTGGAGCCCCCAACACAAGAAGGACATGGAACTGCTGGAGCGGGTCCAGAGGAGAGCCACGAAGATGATCAGAGGGCTGCAGCAGCTCTGCTATGAGGACAGGCTGAGAGAGTTGGGGCTCTGCAGCCTGGAGAAGAGAAGGCTTCGAGGAGACCTTAGAGTGGCTTTCCAGTATCTGAAGGGAGCCTACAGGAAAGCTGGGGAGGGACTATTTACACGGTCTAGTAATGTTAGGACGAGGGGGAATGGGTATAAGCTGGAAGAGGGGAGATTTAGACTGGATGTTAGGAGGAAGTTCTTTACAGTGAGGGTAGTAAGACACTGGCACAGGTTCCCCGGGGAGGTTGTGGATGCCTCCTCCCTGGAGGCGTTTAAAGCCAGGCTGGACGAGGCCTTGAGCAGCCTGCTCTAGTGGGAGGTGTCCCTGCCTATGGCAGGGGGTTGGAGCTGGATGATCCTTGAGGTCCCTTCCAGCCTAAACCATTCTATGATTCTATGGGATGTGAGCAGTACACAGTGGGAAAACCCACCCAGACTTTGTTCAATCCTGCACGATTGCGCAGTTCTCAGCATTTGAAGGGATTTAATATTTACTCACTCTCTCTTCCCCTCTTTTTATTCTACTCTACTAAAGTGGCTATTTTATTTAGCCAATTGTTATCAGGCCTTTTCATGGAGACCCTAAAAGAGCCCTATACCCTCTCCTCCTGTCTGCTCCACTGGGAACAGCATCTATTCTAGATACAGAACTGAGCATGCAGAGCATGAAAATCACATCTAAGAACATACCTTCTTATCCTGTAAAACAATCTGATGCCCCCAGGAACTAATGCATGGGCTTCTGAAAACAGATTTTTAAATTTTCAGGAACAACAAAGGACTTCTTCACTTGGGTAGAAAAAGACTTCATTGTACTCATTGGGCACTTTCAAAATAAAACAGATTCACACAAATCTTTAGTTAAAGGTTCCATGTGACTGAAAAAGGTAATGAAGAAAGCGATGCCCCATCTTGTATGCCTAAAAAAGCTTTCTTTGCTTTACATATGGGCTATCTAATTTCATCATACAGTTTGTGTTCTGTTCTTAGATATGGTTTGCTGTCATTTGGTACACAAATCCAAGCACCATATAATTGGGATTCATGGCTTCACACACTGCTTTCATTATGCATGCTCGCTGCAAACCATTTCAGTGTGGCTCTCATTTTCTTAAAATAAAGTGTTTAAAAATAATTAAGTCTTTTATGCAAGGTCACTTTTTCTCAAGGCAGAATGTGATCTTTAATTAATGCTGGAGATCCTGTATCTCTGACAGAAACACTAATAATGGGCAGATAAAATCCTAAAATTAAAAAGTGAAGCAGGTGCTTCAAGTTTCTGCAAAGACACGTGCAGATCTTTTGGTTCCAATTTTTAAGTGCCTATTCATTAGACTCTTCATAAGACAAAGCTGTGCACAGAGTCAGTTGGCTTTCAGGTACTTTTGCTGCTGTCCAGTGCATTAAGCTGTGAAAATGGTGCAGCATAATAATTTGGAGCCTGAGACCATGGGTACAGTTAAACAATAACAAAATTGAAGAGAAGGAAAAGGCTTGAAAGTGAAAAAACAGCAGCAAGAAAAATACTTCTTCACCAAACATATGGGGAAAAAAGCAGGCTACCCTAAATTAATTTTGTTTACATGAAAGAAAAGGAGAAGGCTGCATTTGAAAAATTATCCAGTAATTCCAAATCTCACCACGCTGAAATTAGAAACAAACAAACAAAACCCAACAAACAACCTAGATGCTGTCCACAACATACCACCAGCAAAGAGTTCAAAATATTGAAACAAAACTCTACTGTGATGTGTCCTTGATCCTTCCATCATTAGAACAGCTTTTAAAGTCTTCAATTGTAGATATGTAGGTTAAAAATGATTACTGGGGATATAAATTACCATGCTGTTATAAAGATTTTTTGCTACATAGCATGTTTGTATACAGACTTGCATTTGTGGCATCGCACGGAACACACAGCAATAAATCTGTAATATTTATATACACACACTTAGGTGTAAGCCCAAATTTACACCTCCGGAGACAAGGATATCACTACTAACAGAGCCTCACTTGGAATTTATCCAGCTTCTGAACTGCAGATTAAGTACTATTTTTATTTTCTTGGAGAAATAAGGTAAAATCTATCATATTCAGGCAAGAACAGAGTGGCAGGGTTCACAAGACAGATGGTGCCTGAGTACCACAGCAGTTGTCACTTCGTTGTTCACTGCTGAGGAAATACAGCAGAACAATAACTTCTGACTGGTATTTGACATAGACACACAAATACATGTCAGCCAAAGCTTTTCCATACATTCATACATCCCCACATGCCTAGTATTTTCCCTGTGGAATGCAAATTCTTTTCCCCCCTCAACAATAAGCTGCTAGTGATTTTTAATTCTGGATCATTTATAGGCTTTGGTTTAGAAGTCAAAAGCTATTTTATTTCCAGAAGAAAATAGGCTGATACTTCAAGTATTTCAGCAGAATCAGGATTTTGGCAAGATGCTGAAAGAGAAGGCTGATTCTCAAAAATCAGAACTGGCATCACAGTACACAAATGCAGATACTCATTTGTAATTATCTTTCTATTCTCATTGCACACAGGCTTTTATTTTCATGGCATTGTGTTCTCAGAGCTACTGTAAGCTGTAGTGGAAGAAAAAGATGAATCAAAGTACAGACAATCTCTCTCTAAAGGTAGTTTTGCAAGCATTCTCAACAGAAATTATATATATATATACACACACACATATATGCACAAACATATATCTATATATATATATATAACGTGATATAATGGTCCATTATCTACCACTAAAGACAAAATACCTTTCTTGGCAATAACTTTACCCTATTGTCAACATGAATAACTGTATTATTTTGATTCATTTGTAAGCCATTACACAGGTTTCAAACTTAAGTACTCCTACTCTTCCTACTTCCAGGAAATATTTGATGTACAGGCCCAACTTATCAGAACTACAGAGCTTTCACAGTATACACACTTGCCCACCACTACCAGAGGAATGTATGTTACAGAATCCAATCATCTATATCCACAGAACACAATCAATAAAGAGCTCCCCCTTCTCTTAAAACTACATGCATGACAAGAAAAATAATTACTCAAAGGTGCTACTTACTAAGGAATTTAAGACTACCAAAAATCTGTATATAAGACTCCTTTGAAAGATTTGTATGAAATGCTGTAGAATTTTAAATATGAACAAGCAGAATGAAAAAACAACAAAACAAAACCAACAAAACTCAAACAACTACCAATGCTATCTTTTTCTAAAACTCTAACATTCTATAATAAATTGACCTTATCATATGATACAATATTATTAATAATCAGTAGAACAGAAAAGCCAGACCCAAGTAACAGACTCTGGAAATGAGTCTGTTACAAGGTCTGGTCATCCCATTTGCTGATTTTTTACTGGCAAGCCTCATAAGGAATAGAATATGCTTACAGAAGATAGCAAACCTTAACAAAGTTACAAGCATTTCCTTCTTTTAACATAGAGTGATAACATTTTTTTCAAAAGAAAGCAACAAAAATTTAACCTTGTGCTAGTTTGAAGCTAGCTAGAATGTTTTGGTGAGAACAACTAGATTACAGGCTGTGAAAGGGAAATAGTGGTGATGTCTACTTCACTCATAGGCTTGCTGAGAGGTGTAAGAACAAGAATCCAAATATAGATAAGGCACTTCTTGAGAGCTCTGGGCTGCATTTCTCTCTCTGCCATCTGATTAATTCACTTTGCTTCCTAACTCCCTAGCCGAACCTCCATTCTTCCTTGGGACTAGGGTAAAGTTGAGAGGGGTGGGAGAAGGTGGAAGGGCAGTTGGGAGCCCCTCCTGGGGACTCAGGTTTCTGGGAAGGCTGTTGTGTTTCTGTATTACCTTTTTACCTTGTCTATTTCTGTCTGTAACTGTATATACCGTAAAAATCTGCTTGTATATTGTGCTAGCTGTGAATATAAGCTTAATTCAAATTTCCAGAGCTGGCTGAGTCAAGTCTGGGTGATCTCCAAAGTGTGTGGGGGGGGTGGGTAACACCCAAACCATCACAAACCCAAAAATACAATGCAAAAGTTAACTCCTCCTATTCTCCACATTCAACAAAATCATAAAGCAGAATGGCAATGAGCTAAGACAACATGCAGCACCACTTCAACAATGCAGGGTATATATATTTCTACAGAATTAATTGGCTAGTATTGCCTTCAAGAAGCTAAGTCATGGACTAAGATAAGACTGACTGGACTTGTTCATCTGAAATGCATAGGTAAGCCTTCCAACCTCATGACGTTTAACAAGGCCAAGTGTAAGGTCCTGCACCTGGGTCGGTGCAATCCCACGCACAGATACAGGCTGGGTGGTGAATGGCTGAGAGCAGCCCTGAGGAGAAGGACCTGGGGGTCTGGGTCGACGAGAAGCTCAACATGAGCCGGCAGTGTGCACATGCAGCCCAGACAGCCAACCGAGTGCTGGGCTGCATCAAGAGAAGTGTGGCCAGCAGGGCAAGGGAGGTGATTCTCCCCCTTTACTCTGCTCTCGTCAGACCCCACCTGGAGTACTGTGTGCAGTTCTGGAGCCCCCAATACAAGAAGGACATGGAACTGCTGGAGCGGGTCCAAAGGAGAGCCACGAAGATGATCAGAGGGCTGGAGCACCTCTGCTATGAGGACAGGCTGAGAGAGTTGGGGCTCTTCAGCCTGGAGAGGAGAAGGCTTCGAGGAGACCTTATAGTGGCCTTCCAGTATTTGAAGGGAGCCTACAGGAAAGCTGGGGAGGGACTATTTACACGGTCTAGTAATGTTAGGACGAGGGGGAATGGGTTTAAGCTGGAGGAGGGGAGATTTAGACTGGATGTTAGGAGGAAGTTCTTTACAGTGAGGGTGGTAAGGCACTGGAACGGGTTGCCCAGGGAGGTTGTGGATGCTTCCTCCCTGGAGGTGTTTAAAGCCAGGCTGGATGAGGCCTTGAGCAAGCTGCTCTAGTGGGAGGTGTCCCTGCCTATGGCAGGGGGTTGGAGCTGGATGATCCTTGAGGTCCCTTCCAACCTAAACCATTCTATGATTCTATGATTCTATGATTTCAGAAAATATGGTAATAAAAGGTTTCTTCACTTTGGGCTACTTGCTGAAAGTCATCAGATGAAAACACCACCAGCCTGCACATAGTGATGACAAAGTGTTGCAGGTAATTTTCTTAAGCTGGCCCATACAGCTTTGCAAAGGACATCCACAGCTTCAATGTGTCACATTTTAAAGATTTCTATTAACCATTGCCCTTTGACACTGCATCTCAGTGTTTAAATTATAGCATCAATCAAATTTCAGTTCTCAGAAAGACACTCGCAAACATGTTGTACCTTTTTCTCCACGTTTTGAGGTGTAGTACAGGAGTGAATGTATCTCCTTCATAGCTCACAAAATGCAGAGGATCCTCTGCAGAACACTACTACAAACAACTGCTGTTTTCACTGTAGGCCTTTGCTATCAACAAAGTATTGCACTGCTCCAGCTTCCACAAGCCTGAATGGTGATGCTGTTATTCCAAGTTGGAAGCTGGATAATCACAGAACCAGAATCACAGGAAACATGCAGTTGGAAGAGACCTCAAAAAGCATCCAGTCCAACCTTCAACCCAGTTTAGCTTCGATCCTAAACCACGTCCCTAATCGCCAGGTAACTCCACCACTGCCCTGGGCAGACCATTCTGATATTCGATAACCTTCTCTGTGAAGAACTATTTCCTAATACCCAGTCTAAACCTCCCTGCTGGGTCTTATAATAATTTCACACAGTATCACAGTATATTTCCTCTGGTTCTGTCCCTTGACACCAAGGAGGAGAGGCTGTCTTCTCCTTGCTCCAACCTCCCTTCATGTAGTTGTAGAGAGCAATGAGGTTTCTCCTCAGCCTCCTCCTGTCCAAACTGAACAACCCCAACTCTTTCAGATGCTCCTCACAGGCCAGGTGCTCTAGGCCCATCATGAGCCCTGTTGCCCTTTTCTAGACATGCTCCAGAACATTAATGTCCTTCTTGTAGTGAGTGGTCCAGAACTGAACACAGTATTTGACATGTGGCCTCACCAGTGCCTAGTACAGGGGGATGATCACCTCCCTGTTCCTGCTGGCTGCAGTGTTTCTAACACAAGCCAGGCTGCCATCGGCTTTTTTGGCCACCTGGGCACCCTGCCGACTCATTTTTAACCGACTGCTAACCAATAGCCCCAGGTCCCTCTCCAAATTGCAGATTTGCAACCATACATCCCCAAGTCTGTAGCTTACCATGGGGTTGTTGTGACCCAGATGGAGGACCTGGCACTTGTCCTTGTTAAACTTCATGCAGTTAGCCTTGGCCCATCAGCTTAACCTGTGCAGGTCCTGCTGCAAAGCCTTCTTAGCCTCTAGCAGAACAACAGAGTCACCCAGCTTTTACTGAGGGTACCTAATGGGAACACTGGGGAGCAGTATCCATGCTGAAGGCTTCTTCCAGTCTCGAAGATCCAAGCTTTTGTTAACAGCCAACAGGGATGTTAGGAGAAGATGTTGATAATGCATGTTGGCAAAACTTTTTCTTTTTTTTCTTAATTCCACAATGCCTTTGAGGTAAACTATAAATGTAATGATTCAGGCAAAATGAGGTGGGAGTTCTCTATCTGGGAAGTGCAAGGAAAAATTACTCAAGACTAGTTGTTGATTTACTAGAGAACTGTAATTCAACACTGGGCACACTTTGTTCAGTGATGTGGCCACGAAGTTAATGTTTTTAATTCCTCCTTGGCACACACATGAAGATGACACTTTTGTAATAATCATTAAGCAGGTTTTGTTTATCCTAATTTTCAGCATCTTTAATAATTTAACACAGATGATTGGTAAATTATGATTCTCTCAATCACAGTTGCCCATCTTAAAAATCTGTGAGACTGTAAACAAACAAATGAGCCCTGTCTTTAAAAGAAAAGTACAAGAAAATACCAATGTGTTAGAGTAAAACAACAGAAAAAGTGATTTTGGACAAAATGGTGGAAGCAAACAAACATAAAACAGGGTGCTCTAAGCACTTGCGTAGTGCTAGGAGCTTAAGCAGCATTAAGTCCATAGGGAGCTTTATGCCTTTATTAGAGTGACTGAATTTTCTAAAATCTTCCTCAAAAACTGTTTCTGCTGCAGTATGTCAGAACCTTCTAACATGCCATTAGTTTTGAACTCTAAGTACAGCTTTCCATTATAAAGAATTCATGCCAGATGTCTTAAAATAAACCTCATCTACTCTGTGGAGGGACATCATCAAGCCTGGCAGAAAAAAACCCCACATTAGAAGAGGAAGTTTTATTTAGTTGGTGGGGTTATGGACAAACATTGCTCCACTACTTGCTAAGTTATACCTGAAATTCTGCATCCTATTCTTAAGGTATTTTTGCAAGCAAAGCAGAGGGAATAATACATCTTACCAAAAAAAAGATTTCAAAGTACTTGCAAGCTTTACTAATGAGTCTGTTCAGGAAAGGTGAGAGAAAATGAGGCAAAAATTTAAAACCAAACCAAGAAATACAACCCCACCAAGAAAACCCCCAGCAATAATGTGATTTACAGCTGCCAATGAAAATGTGGTAGCTGTGATACTTCCACATTGTTTGATAGGTGAGAAACCCCTAAAAAGCACTCTCAGTCTGACCAGTAAATGTTGGACTTGGGGATATAGCAAATGTGCTCACTGGATTTGTTATTGAATAGAATAGAATAGAATCAACCAGGTTGGAAGAGACCTGCAAGATCATCCAGTCCAACCTCGCACCCAGCCCTAGCCACTCAACTAGGCCTTGACACTAAGTGCCTCATCCAGGCTTTTCTTGAACACCCCCAGGGACGGTGACTCCACCACCTCCCTGGGCAGCCCGTTCCAATGCCAATCACTCTCTCTGGCAAGAACTTCCTCCTAACATCCAGCCTATACTTCCCCTGGCACAACTTGAGACTGTGTCCCCTTGTTCTGTTGCTAATCGTCTGGGAGAAGAGACCAACCCCCAGCTGGTTACAGCCTCCTCTCAGGTAGTTGTAGACAGCAATGAGGTCCCCCCTGAGCCTCCTCTTCTCCAGGCTAAACAACCCCAGCTCCTTCAGCCTCTCCTCATAGGGTTTGTGTTCCAGGCCCTTCACCAACCTTGTTGCCCTTCTCTGTACACATTCCAGCACCTCAACATCTCTCTTGAATTGAGGAGCCCAGAACTGGACACAGTACTCAAGGTGTGGCCTGACCAGTGTTGAGTACAGGGAAGTATAAAGTATTGCTGTGTGCCCATTTCATGGTGTGTTATATCCATAGCAGTATAGGTGGAAGAGAGTCCATGGTAGCTTCTTATCTCATGGTCTTTGAAAATTTAAATGGCAAAGATTAAGCAGATCCTGAATCCTAACATCCATCTCATGGCTTCAATGTGACAAGACATGCCACAAGGCAGATTTTTTTTTCTTAAGCCAAATCACAGAGTGAAAGTAAGCTACTGAGGAGGAGTACAGACAACTGCTTAGTTATAAATTAGAAAACCAAATAAAATCTGGAACGTTTAATAACTGCATGTTGTCTGGTTAATTCTTGCCTATTGGCAGACTAGTAATTATGCTAATCCAACAATACAATCCCTTAAATACACTATTGTCCACTTCTATCAGAGGCCCTCGGTATGGCTGATTACTGACTTTTGTACACTGTACGGTATAATGAAGATTCTTACATTTTCCACAAGTTGTGAATTTAAATACAATGATTTAAAGATGTTCACACAGAGAATTTAAAAACTGATGATGTTCTGTTTTAGAAACCATTGTCTCCAGCTATTTTTAGAAAGAAGCAAGGAACTTCAGCATATCGTCAAAGCAGCAGAAAGAGAAATGTTAAGATTTACTTAAGCCAGTTGAGATGCAACTCAAATGCTTTAGACAAGTCCATTGTTTCTAACAGAAAACCATGTCAGCAAAAGGCAGTGACTATAAACAGATGATGGAAAGCAAAATAAAAGAAACCAGTAGTAAAATCCAAATATGGGCATTTTTTAGAGTAGAGGTTACTATTTAGAGACCTATGTAGCCAAACACAAAGTGTACGGCAGGGCTGTTGCTCTCTTTTCTATGGCTGGAACCTACAGGAATTAAATATGCCAGCACATATATACACGCACTTCTCTTTTTCCACATACATTTACTTATTAAAAAAACCTGTCTACATTTTCTGAGTTTGGAATATGATTAATGCAGCCTATCAGAAGCCAGATGGTGCAAAACCAGAGCCATCAATCAAAGTGAAAAGACCACTGAGTGCTATCCAGAGCGATGTGCTCTCAAATGGAATTTCTGGTCACAGACCCTAACACGCACTGTGCAGGGGAAGCCATAAACATCGTGGCACTGCCCCTAAGGAACGGCCAGAAACACATCAGACTTTGTTAGGCTAAAAATCTGCAGAAGTAGTACTTGCTGCAGGCTCTGGCTGAGAAAGCCTCTGCCAGGCAAATGTGTGTACTTTAAATAAAAAATTAAAAGCAAGCTCTTTAATGAGTTTAATAATGTTTGCACTGATGACAGTATCTGTCAAACTGTGCACTTGCCATTTGATTTAATATGGGATTGTGCCATACATTAACAAAGCATCTGTCACTGTCTGTCTGACACGTGAATTGGTACTTAATGTCTGTTCCCGCACAGGACTTACAAATGCTTGATATTTTTAGTTTTACATTGCACATTTTCTGCAAATGTTCTACGGAAAACAAGGTTGGGGTTTGCAATGTAAACCAGTGATGGCTTATGTTGTGTGAGGTTTTGCAGCAAGTAGGCCTTTTGAATAAAAAATAAGCTGATTAAGACAAGGGGAAAAAAAGGCATGAGGGAGCCTCATTTGCCATGCGCATGGCTTGTAAACGATGCTAGCAATATTAGCGGAGAGGCGCAAAAAGCAGCAGCGGCGGTAAGAACACATAGGTGTTTTTTTCCTGGATAAAGCATGACAGTAAGAAATAAAGGATTTGTCAGCGTGACTGCTTGTATTTGCAGCCTGAAGTGTTTTATCACAACATCTCTCCTATGTGTGCTACATATATCGAATTTCACAGAAAAATATCTTAGGGAAAAAAAATTACATCTCATGATGTGTTTCAAAGACTTTTGGGGACTACTTGCATATCTATCTTACTTCCCTGTGAGGCTAAATGACTAGCTGTGCCTACCCTGATTGTATGAGGAATGGGTGAAAGAAAAATTGAACATGACCTAAAGCAGCATTTATATGAACTAAAATGTCATCTTTAAAGATCAACCTCTTAGCTGCTTTCGGTGATATTAGAAAATGCCACATTCTTCACAGAGGAATTGTGACGCTCCTTTTCCTTTAAAAAGATATAAACCTCCCATTATTATCCTGATGGATCATGAAATACCAAATGTTAAATTTTCCATTGGCCCCCACAAGCCTTGTGTAATTCAGGCACTGCAGATCAAATAAAGGCAGTCTCTAGAACTACAAAAGAAGCTACAGCTTCTTGGAAAGATGATTCTTAAACTTATTTCTTTTATGTTGGCACTTTGACAAAATGGGAAATGATGAAGTATATTCCACAGAAGACGGCTGCCACACAAGCCTCTCAAGCTGGAATCTTTCCCTCAAAAAATACATGGAAGGATGGATAATTTATTTTATTCATCTTTGGATGGATAGTTTTTTGGATGAAAACTATTCTATGTTCATAAAATATCAGAATACAGAGGAAAACTAGTATGAAGAACATGTCATATTGAAGGAACGAAATATGTTTTGTTAATGTCTCTTTCTAACAAAACTCAGCTTTGTACCTCTTTTCCTACTGACAGCACAACTCCTTCCTTCTGATACACCAAACCTCACGTACAGTTGAAACTAAATTGTGTTATAGATGTTTTGTTTTCTGCCCTGAAGTGGGACCTAAACCTACACAGTATATCTACACCTCAGAGTGAACTCAAAGTCTGAGCCTCCACCCTTGAACTAGGCTTGGAAGTCTTTCAAGTCAACTCTAATTGACACGAGTAGAGTCTACGTTAGTATCTAGGTAATGTAACTGAATTTATTAGCTTTACTGTAAGCCCACCTACTACATCACCCAAGCACTGACATCCTTCAGTGCTCATCCTGTAATTCTCAAATAGGATAAGCAACTGGTAAAAGCCACAGGATGATTTTCTAGTTACATCTGAATACATGTCTCTCCCCTAAGACCATGAGCCTTTTCCTCAGATACAGGAAAACTAAACACAAGACCACTGAGAGAGCACGTTTGTAAGAACTCAAAATTTCACAGGCAGCTGAGACAGATGCTTTGCTGCAGGTGACAGTCATCTAGATTAACTATGTAAAATCCATGTGGTTTGCTTGAAGATTCTGAGACGACTCCTCCAGCTGCTCTTCAAAGTAGAGTATAAGCTCATGCTGAGAGTGGCCTCACTACACTGTGCTGGCAGACAGTGGAACCAGTTTCCTTCATAGAACTTATCTAAAGCCCAAATTCTCTATGTAGTTTTATACCATTACTTCATTTAGTCTTGAATTTTGCACTGCACAGTAAACCAACTTTTCCTTCATTCTTTTCAGTGCGATATAGGACAGCAGGGAAATTGTAGCAACATAAAAATTAAAGGAGCATTTCTAGTTCCAAGGGAGGTTGGAGAAAGGAAGGGGCCAGCCTCTTCTCCTTAGTGGCAAGCAACAGGACTAGAGGAAATGGTTTCAAGCTGTACCGGGAAGGTTCAGACTGGATGCTAAAAGTCAGGAATTGTGGGGGTTGTTTGCTTGTTTTTTAAAATTGTGCTAGTTTGAGCCTAGCTGGGATATTTTGGTGGGAAGAATTAGATTGTAGGCTGCAAAAAGGAAGCAACAGTGATGTATAAAAACAAGAACACAAACATAGATAAGGGAGGTGCTTTTGGGCTTGGGCTGCACTTCTCTCTCTAACTTTATGCCTAACTAATCTGTCTGCTTCCTAATCCCTCGGATGATTTTCCAAACTCACCTTGAATGCAAGGCAAAGTCTGAGGTAAGATAGNCAGATAAGACTGTGAGTCTTTTAGTCCAATATTTCTGCTACAGAATTAAGACAGAGCAGATACACATTTTTCTATGCAGTATTTTCAAGAAAAAAAAGGCCTTTCCTTGCATTGCCTTTCTTGTTTTCCTATTGTCTACAAAACCCTGAAACAATTCCTGGTGTTCGAACATCCATTTCTAAAGTGTGTATAAGCTCACTTTGTGTTACAGATTACAAACTTCTATGCAGCTAAGAGTTAAGTCAAGAAAATGCAGAAGCTTTTCAGACCATTAGATTTTTCTTCACTATCATCACGTAATGTTCAAGTGTCCCATTAGCACAAGGCCACTGCACTGCTGTTCTAAATAGAAATTGCTTTTCTCTTTCACTAGTCTTCTTTCAAGCCTCACATCATATCAAGAGCACAAAACAGCTTTATGTAACCCTCCTCCAATAGCAGTTCTGAACATAAGGGAAGAAAAAAGAGAAGAATAGATTTAAGTTACAATAAGAATATTTCTGTAAAATGCAGTCATATCTGACATCTGAGCTATTACATGAAATCTGAAGTCTGGTTTAAGGCAAGAGATAGTAAAGGCTCTGTCTCATCTCACCAATAACCTACAAATACTTTTCATCTTCCAGAACAACAACTCAAAGCAACTGCTTTAGAAAACTCAGACTACAGCTTACATCACAAGCATTGCAACTTCACAGTCACCTTAAGATTTCATACAATACTGTCCTTGGAATAAATGGAAGGCAGATTAAAAGGATGTTTGTTATTTTCAGAACCCTATATCCAAATCATTACCCAAAAAAACCCAAAGGCTGAGGCAGTCTCTCAAGAGTACTTACTTTTATTCTGTCTCTAAAGTAAAACCTACACCTTCACAGCATTTCTACTGCCTTGCATATATGATGAAACAGTTAAGAGCTGAGAAACACTACTGTTCGTAGGAAAAACAAGAATTACTTGTGGTTTCCAGCAGGTCTGGAATTTCCAATTTCCAGACTCAAAAAGCACCCAAACCTGGTTTACTTAAACATGTTAGCTGCCACACCTCATATGTAAAACCAACCACTTCCTAATGCCAGCGGCTATGAAAGATGGCCAGCAACAAACACAGAAGTAGGTGATGGCAAAGTCTGGGAGGTCAGGAACTACAACACAGGTACAAGCACAGATTTCTCAGATATGTAAATCTCACCTGCCAGATATGTTTAATGCTTTCAGTCATACACTAGCGCCTTTTAAGAAAACTCACCCCTAACAACACTTTCAATTCTGCAAGGGCCCAACATTTCCATTTAGACATCCTCTCATGCAATCACATCATACCACAGTGCAGACACAGCTTCAAAACCAAACCTTTCAGGATCTCATTAACAAAGTAGGATGATGACACCTGCCATCAGAAAGTTAGCCAACACCAAGCATTTTAGAGCACTTTCTTCCAGTAGATTCTTTGGTTCAATTTTACCTATTTGTGAAGGATGCACAGAATGCTCAGCTCCCCTGAACATGGGAGAAAAAATAGGAAACAGCTCACTATTGGAAACCTGGCTCCAAGAGAAGCCCTTAATTTTCCATCTCCCTTTGGTTCTGCTGTTGAACTAAGCAGTCATCATCATGGTGAAGACAGACATGCTAGTTCTCAGTGCCACCTCCCACCCCACTTCATTGCCCTGCCAGTCTGTGATCCCCAGAGACTACCAGCTACAGAACAGGGGCCAGAAGGAGTGCAGGATGTGATCTTGCCGCCAGATACTAAGGGATTCCAATCCTTCACCCCTTACATGAGACTTCTTCTTGCTTTTGGATATTTCATGTTTCACACAGGTGTCCATGACAATTTTCAGACAATGCCACAGCCTTGGACACCGCTATGATTAAAATTTTGTGTTAGTGTCAACGAAAACCATTTAGACCACACAGACATGCCTCATAGGCAGCGCCAAAAGAGAGCCTGCCTGTTCAATACTGCCTCCTGCCTGTTGCATTGTGAAAACCCGCCTTCATCCCCTCATTACTTACAGCCTCTTTCAATGTGTCGTGGTATAGTTTTAAAATTTTTATGGCTTAAAAACTCCTCAAACTCTTCAGAGCTACAGAAGCCAGCAGAAGAAAGAGGTGCCCTACAATCACAGTTTAAGGATGGAGCAAGAGTCCGTGCACTGTTGAAATAATTGGTTGAAACCATGCTACATCTGGCAGTGACAGCAGCTGTTAGCACCTTAACTTTAAGCACAGCCATACACAACCATTTTATTAACCTTTCCTAAATCAGTTGTGCACATATCTACCTTTATCTAAGCCAGTGGAATAGGAGATCAGCACCTTCCTACCTCCCAGAATTGCTTACAAGGCCAAGAGCTAGCAGAAAAACCCCACAATGGTGTACCTTAATGCAATGGTCCCAACAACTCACCAATCATACAGGCATTGTCTATGGGGTTTTAGTTTCTTTGAGTAGTTTAATATTTCCAGAACAAACAAAGAATATTTAAAAGCATAAGGCTAGGGGAATATACAACTATTTTAGCAGTATTACACCATCATTTTGAAACAGTAATTAGTCTTTATTAACCCTGAGCACTTTTGACCAAGAGGAATATCTCTCAAAAACTCTTTTCAAATCACATGCACATTGGCTTTATTTCTTACTTGGCTGGACACAAAGTATACTAAATTAAATCACTTACAGTATCAGACATGACCTCTTTTTTTTTCCCCCCAAATCATGCCCTATTCTTGAGCAAAAAAATCCAGGTTGCAAAAGGCAGAAACAAATCCAGAGCTGTTTTAAGCACAAGTCTCAGAGTATTTCTCACTGTAACAGCACAACGCTGCCAGAGGCATGCATGGTCATGCCCTAAGGTCTCTCTTTCTGACTATCCTCTCAAGAAGGCAAAGCAGCAGAATGAATGGTAGTTCTGCTATATTGTGTTTACTATATGTAAAAACATTCTTTTGCAGAGGATAAATTGAGGATTATAGTTTTAAACAACTGCTCCAGGGCTACAATGAACACTTAACTCATCTGACACGAAGAAAAGGAACCAGGACTTTGTGCTGCTGAATTTGGACACTTGCTGAATACTGGACCCTGGAGCATACAATAAGCTTTTCAAACCTATGGTTTTGACCAGGTAATTCGCTATCACAACTGCCTTAATAGCTTTCAAAAAACTGTGTCACAAGTTTTAAAGAGCAAACATAATTTGGGAGAAAGACACTAAGGGAGTTAAACATCCACTAGGGACAAAATAAAATTCTTGCTGTGTGCAGAGTGGAACCTCACAGTGTACACACAAAAAAGATTCAGCAGAAATTACTTCTGGGCAAACAACCTTTCAGTAAATGAACTAGTGGAAAACTGGCCAGATTACAGCTAAGGGGAAAAACAGCACTCTCCCATTATCTTCTTTTTAATTTGAAATCACTAAAACTAATGATGGTACAGCTTTATGAGGCAGGGGGATTGGAACTAGATGATCCTTGTGGTCCCTTCCTGACTGATTCTATGATTCTATTATTTTTACCTTACCTTTCTGATGGTCCTAGAAAAAGACAGCCTGTACATGTAATTGGAACAACTGGGCATGCAATTGGAACAGCTGTTCTATTGCTAACAAGAAAAGAGTTACAAAGCAGTCAGGACCTGACTCTCAAAAAAGCCAGACTATACATACTCCTACTCTACATAAACACGGGAAAATGCAAGTATTTCAGAACAAGGAATGACTTTATCTACAATCCAAATTCTGTGCATTTTCACACATGCTAACTGAAAAATGTTTGAACAAATGACAATCAAACACCCACCTGGAACAGCTTTTCATAATCAAGATATAGCTCATGATTTCCTAAATATTACATTTTGGAAAGAGTGAATTTTAGAAAGTATTTTAATGATGACAAAGCAAGCAAACAAACAAACAAACCCAAAACCCCATCTGACATCAAAGAGTCGATGTATTTCCCAGGCACTCAAGACTGATCTTTGTCACATGGTACATGGGACACTCACAGGTTTCAGTCAGAAGCTCCGTAAGCACTGAGGTCACACAAGGTGAAAGAGATCAGGATCAAATCCCTTTGGATAGGGTAAGAATACAACCAAAGGGCAATTTTTGAGGTTTCATGTTGTGTGGTTTAATCTCAACAATAAGGGAAACTAGATGGTAAACCATACATATTTAAGCATTAAAGAACAAAGCTCAACTTCTCCTCCTCAGCTACCCACAGAGGAACAGAACCTCCTACTTTTCTAACCCTTCTGCATAGGTGATTTTAAAAGCTCTACCCTCTGCTGCTGAATTCAGGCCTCAACAGATAGAAGATAAGGCTCTACACCTGAAAGGGGAAGGAAAAGGAAATCTTTGTCTTCCCTCTCCTAAATTAGCTGGAAATGCAGAACCACAAACATTTAAAATGTCCTTCAGGATGCAGTAACTTACATTAGATAGGCAAATTGGGGTGAATGGCCATCCAGGAATAGCTCCTAACTGTAAAAAATATTGTGGTCTCCTGACCAAGCATAAATAGTAGCAAGGTTAGTAAAGCTGTGTACTTATCCCATCAAAAATTCACCTTCTAGTTTATTGAGTGAAGCCTAACGTTGAAGAATTCTGATTGATTTTTTTTTTCTTTTCTATCTGATATCTCATCATAAAACAATGAACTCCTATTAGTCCTATTCTAGCCACTGTGGTTCATGAGCTTCTTCTTACATCTGTTTTAAAACTTCTGCCTTGGCCACTGCCATCCATCTCCAATTTATCCTTTAAGGCTATCTCTTTTCTAGTTTAGAAAGATTCTCAGAGGAAAATCTTCTAGTCGACCAAGTAAGACTCCTGTATGCCATTAATTCAAGTCACACATGCCATGATCCTGCACCACCACCACTTTAACGACGTCATCATAAAATCTTTTTATACTTACTGAAAATAATCCACAAAACAGCAAAGGACCACCCCAAAACTCAACCCTTCTGCCATGTAAATCAAACAACACAGAGTAAAACTAATACAGGCTTCCACTTGAAAGAAATGTATTTTCAACTAATGTTGATTACTGCTAGATTTAATATAAAAATTAAAAGCCCTCCCCTGGAGGGCTGCAACAATTGTGAAACTGGCAGCTGAGGTGGAAATTAAAAGAACAGAGCAAGAAATCTGCAGTGAATTTGCTGCAGCCACTACAAATACAGTAGTGAGCAGAAGGAAAACCTTCACTGTCAAATGGAAAATAAGGAAAGATCATCTTTTTAATAAACTTCCCTTCCCCCACTCCCTCTTATTCTCACATATATATGCAGAATGTGCTTGGAAGCAGAAGAGTGGAGCTTCAAAAATCACTCATCAAACAATTGTGCTACTTTTAATAATTTATTGAAGATCCTAAAACAAAGATCAAAAGGGAATATATCTAAGCATTTATATTCAATTCCACATTGCCTGATGACTAATTTGTAAAGAGTGCGCAAGTCTTCACAACTGAAGCCAAAATCATTTGAGGATACTTTGATATAATGCCACAAAGGATATGAGCAGGAAGGCAGCAGGAGTTACAAATGGCCAAGCTCCATTAAAAGTGCTAATAAAAGAATAATGGAATTTCCTCGTACTATGAATAAAAAGTGTCTGGTACAGGAGAATTTAGACATGCAGAGGGATATCAAAGCTTCTGGCTCATCAGTTGTTTCTCCTTATTAGATCTTAATTGATTTACTATTACATTCACCTTAAGATGCTTCAACTCAAAAAAAAGCAATGATCCCATTCAAAGCCATCACAATAATGTCCTTTACTCTTCATGTTTCTCAATTTTCACAGGCTCTTAATATCTGCTTTACCAATCCTTGTAAATAATGTAAGCCTATCTATAAAAAAATACTTCAAAGTGATGGATACAACTCGAAATGAAATATAGCTGTTAAACTTAGAGAATCCACCTAATGTTTGACAGTGTTTGAGAAAACAGTAAATTGCCAGGCTGCTGGTAACTATGCAACTCTCATAGCAACAACTTACCTGATAAATGTAATCCATTTGTATTTGCACAACGTATTTCCTTCTCACAGACATATGCACAGCTACACATATACATGCACATGTTCATACATAGAGATAGGTGCATGTATATACATACATATACCACCTTCTTCCCACAAATATAAAACCTGTTTTTATCAACACATAACTATGTGGCCAGAAAAAAAAGGGGTAGAGTTCAGAACTATCATTTGAAATCTTTCAACAAAAAAGTGGTTTCCAATCTTTTTAAAAATGAATACTTGCAAAGTCACACACACTTCCCAAAACAGAAGCAGCAAAGGCAGTCATACTGCTGACAAACTGCTGAAGGATTTAGTGCAGTCACTTAAAAAATGTGCACACAGATACATCCAGGATAGAAAGAACTTCCCCAAGATATTTACAAACCTACTTAACTCTCTTTCAATCTGATGCTTAATGCTCTCTTTTGCATAAAAAGCCCATGACAAAGCTGTAGCACAGAAATGCTGCAATTTCTGCCTCATGGTTCTCCAAAATCTTCATGTAACAGCTTTAATTTTTTATTTCACATTGCAATGTCATTATGAGAGTGACATTTATCATATCCCATACTACAGACGAAGAAAACAAGGTTGGATTTTAGGTTTTGTTTTGTTTCATTTTAACCTCCCCAGGCTTCACAAATAAGAAGTAAGGATTAGCTTATGATGATGATTATGATGTGTATTTATTCTTCCCCCAGACAACCACCAGGCTGTTAAGGCAAAGCAACCTCTTGCAGTGATGCCTTCAGAATCAATAAGTAATTCATTAGTATCATGTATCTCAGGGCCTAACTGACACAACAGGCTAAGGAATGCACTCAGGAGTAACACAGTTTCTAAACAGAGAGGAAAAAAAGAGGGGAATGCGATACTGCATATGGCCACTTTTCAGGATTTAGTGTCAGTCTATAAGTTATGCTCCTTTGAGGTTAATGCAAGTCATTGGTTTCACAAATCAGAAAATGAAACTTTTCAAGCTCAGCTTCAAGAAACAAAGAAACATTTATGTGATAGCAGAATTTAAATAACATGAAGACCCAAGTGCTTTCTATTTTATAACTTCCTCTCATTTTTGCATTAAACATGAAATGCTGTTATCATAAATGTTTGGAATCATTCTTAACAACAAACTTAGGCAGCATATTTTTTCTTACCTTATGATCATATGGACTGTATGAATGAAACAGCTGGGACAGATCCTTTGTTCTCTGCTTTTTCTGAAAAGTAATATCAATAAATAAATCACATTAGGAAAGTTAAAGGAAAAAGAGACTACAGGTTTAAAAAGCTGTATGCAGGTACAAACATATTCTCTCCCTACTTTGTTAATGGAACTGTAGGTATGAAGAGCAGTATATGCAGATTAAGGATATTAAACAGCACAGGAAATAATTAGCATATATATTAACAATGTTAAGAACATATCCTTAATAAATAATAAACACTAATCTATGGAACATCAGTGGAATGGGTAAACAATTCAGATTTGCTTTCATTTCGGCACAATAAATCATAACTAGAATACAGATAACGAAATTTGAAGATTAGGTTCCAATCTTGCAAAGACTTGTCTGCTATTCTAGCACGTACATGCAGTCCTGCTTTAAAGCAGATTAGGTTTAAAGGAAGTCACTTTAGAGAAGAGTGATTTATGATTTTTTAATTTCTTTTGATGTAAATATTCTCATTGCCTTGATTGTGGAAAATTAATAGGTGGTGTGCCATTTAATGCCAAGGCAAGGGGGGAGGGGGGAATCTCCTTCTCTAAAGAGTAAAGTTCAAAGACAAAAACTGCTTAATCCAGCTTCTCCTGAAATCAATGAAAGAGCTTTCAGTGATTTCAGCAGATGCTAAATAGAATCTCTTAACTGCATTCTATGGAAGTGGGGCAGGGAGAGGAGAAAAACACCATCTTGTAATGCAGGCATGAGCAACAAATAAACTCAGTTTTTATTACATCAAAATTGATGTTAACTTATCTCACAGCTTGGGGAAGCAAAGAATTACATGTTGAAAAACGTGTACAGGGGAGACAACTTGCTTGCCTGTAGTCTGTACCTATTTTAGCCATCAGTTTCATGAAGTAGATGGCAGAATCAGTTAGTTTTTCCAGCATGCTGGGAACTAACTAGACAGCTGCAAGATCATGGCATTTTAACTTCTGGAAACTATAGGACAATTCAGGAATTTTTGATAATGCAAAGTGAACCATGCATTTCCTTCCCTTACTTGGTTTTAACTTTCAGTGAAATGTTCAGATGCAGCAACTCTGTCAGAAAAGCTGTAAATTTAGTTAGTAGTACAAATTTATGACAGCTGCAGATTTCTGGGTCATTAAAGGTATCAGATTAACATTACTAGTTCTGCTGAGGTCCCTGCCTATGTTTTAGTTATGATTGCTAAAGAGTCAAGAAATTTTGTTTTACTCACTGTCCCTGTTCAAGCAAGAACAGTAACCTTTTTTCTAGTATCAAAAGGTTACTTCTATGATAGACAATTCTATTAAATTAGCATAAGTAATATCTAACAGCACTTGCTTTCTGAACTTACTAAGAGGCTTTTGGACCTAAAAGAGTTGTATTTTAAAAGATACTTCTGTTAGCATAGACTTCCTCAGCAATGAAAATACCTTTGCCAAAGGAAAGATTCCCCTTAGTAGAGGAACCTTCATCCTCTAACCACCACTAATACCTCTTGTATTTCTAAAGTGAAGAAACACACTGAAAAGAAAGCATCAAGTAGCACAAACCAAATCCCATCACCACTCTGCAACGACTTATTTCCTGGTCGTATATTTATGCATAGTGGAAGTGCTTAAAACACTATAAAAAAGGGATTTGGAGAAATGTGATAATAAATTGAAAAGAAATATCAAAAATATCATGAAACAATTACTTCAAAACCTAATTTAATGCAGAACTATGCAAGAAGTTGACAAAAGCATTTTAACTTAGAATCCGGAGACCTTCGTCAATCTTTCCAGGAAAAGGTCCCACCACGAAATCCAGAAAAAAGGCTAATTCTGTTTTTTTCTTACTGAGACCACTTCTCTTCTAGCCACTCTGAATGCACACAAAGTGCTTTTGAGTGCTTTTATTGCAATAGCTTTAATGAGACTCAATACAACTGTATGACAGAAACCCTCTTACCCTTTACCCTCATACTCCAGCCAAAATGTTATTTATGGACTTAGCTAAAGAAGATGTAGAAAGAAGATGGCTTTTCTCACACAACACACTGACATAGTCTTCCACCTTTTCTTACAGGCTACTATGGTTTCTTTCCTACCTTTCCACAAAAGGTAGAGGCTTTGCTTTTTGTACAAAACCAAAATGCTACTAACTGGGGAAATGCTGGAAATTCATGACAACTTGGAGTTTGGAATTAAACATCTCCTGATGCATATGAAAAAATGCTGTCCCTCATATGCTTAGCTGATCTAAATCTACACAGCACTGGCTACTTTGTAGGAACTCTGAACACCCACAGACAAAAATGTCTTCAGCACAGAGTTCAGGTTGCCTAGTGATATTTTGTGTCTTTCTGGAACACCAAGTTCAGCTTAACTCAGATCTCGAAACCCCAGAAATACAAACCATTTAGAAACAGAGACTAAGAAAAGGTTGAGGTGCTGGAAGGTGTCCAGAGAAGGGTGACAAAGCTGGTGAAAGGCCTGGAACACAAACCCTATGAGGAGAGGCTGAGGGAGCTGGGGTTGTTTAGCCTGGAGAAGATGAGGCTCAGGGGGGACCTCACTGCTGTCTACAACTACCTGAAGGGAGGCTGTAGCCAGGTGGGAGTTGGTCTCTTCTCCCAGGCAACCAGCAATAGAACAAAGCGACACAGTCTCAAGTTGTGCCAGGGGAAGTATAGACTGGCTGATTTGCCATTGGTGTTCAAGAAAAGACTGGATGAGGCATTTTGTGCCATGGTCTAGTTGACTGGCTAGGGCTGGGTGCTAGGTTGGACTGGATGATCTTGGAGTTCTGTTCCAACCTGGTGGATTCTATGATTCTAAAAAAAGGACAAGGAGTTCATGCTGCTGTAGTGGTATTTCCTTCAATTCCTACAGCAGGCACTAGCCATATGATATTAATAATACTTTTTTTTTTCAGATGAAGAAAAGGCACAATTCCCAGCTCACCTGTAATCACTGTAAGGCACAGAGTAAAGTCGGCCTCTCCATGTCTAAACTTGACAGAGGGAAATACAGAGCCCCAAAACATCTTCTCCTTTATTGCCTTCAGAGGACTGTTTCGGTCCCCAAACCGCCTATACACATATATTTCCCCAGAATTTCTCCCCTTTAATGGAGCTTCATATTCCTGTTTCTCTCTTGTTTGTCTCTTTCAAGTACTTCCTTAAGTAATATTAAAATATTTTCAATCCCTCTGTCTTATTGTACGCTGAAAGTATAGCAGCAATAAAGGATCCTTTTGGAACACACCCGGAACGATAAACCAATAAAGCGAAGAATTAGTGCTCTTTTCTATGGCTTTAAGTAGATGATACAGTGCATTACTATCCTTACTTTTAATCAGGAAGCATTACTTAAAGAACAAATAAATAGAATGTACAAAAAAAACCCCAACCACGATTAAACAAAACACAGGATGAACATCTCAAAGAACTGTAAAATACTTTCTGCACAAGTTAATCAGTGTAGAATTTTGTGTTGACTGCTGCCAAAAAATAAAGCTGGACTTCAAATAACTATTCTTTTTGCAAATAATGATGTGAAAATATGGTAAAGGTATCTTAACAATACAGTTTTTATAAATAGAAAATGCTTGATAAAAAACTATACCAAATATTAAACAGCGTAGGCTCACACATGTATATTACACTTCTCTAGCAATGCGCTTTTCATACTCAAGTGATAATTACCTGCCTTTCAGATTATATTAATACAGCCTAAAATGTGTTTGTCTTCCTTTCAAGATGTTTAATGTGAAGAAGAATTACAATACCACCAAGCTATTTTTATTAAAGATTAGTTAGAAGCAGCTTGAATGGAATATTCTGTTTTTCATCTAGAAAGAAAAGGGACCCAAATTACTTTCCAGTATGAAGGTATCACTGGTTTCCTTTAGACTTCAATTCACATTATAAATAGTCTGTTTTCACCCTCAAGGTTCTTAATAATTCTATTTCTAATACCATTACAGATTCATCCACTTCCATTGCAGGTGTCAGCCTCAATATACTGCCAGCAATGTCCTCTTGCTTTAGTTTTCCTGCATCTGTCATTTAAAATCTCTCCAGCATATGAGGCTGCCTTCAGTAACAGGGACACATATCTGTTTCTTTCCAAACACCCTTCTTTTCCTTTGTGATCACAATCAATAGTAACATTTGTCAAGGCAACCCAATGAATCTCTTTATTTCAGTTCTCCTCCCTCACCTAACATACTCTCCCACATTTATCTTTTTCCCTCGTTTCTCTTTCACACACTGCTGATCAGAATTAAAACACAGTTTTCTTTTGCTGTGGGAACTTCATTTAATTTAGAGCTTATAATGCATTTCACACACTCCACCATGCTAACAAGCAACAGCAACACTGCTTCTTTTTCAAACACAGGAAAATCACATTACCTGCTTGTGTAGTATCTGATGGGTTACATCATTTAAACTACATTAAGCTTTGTGATCCAAGGTGGAATTTATGTACAAGTTTGATAAACTTCAGGAGAAGAATGAAGCAGCTTTGCCAGTATTTTCACAGTTTTCTTCCCCAATATTACCAAAAGCACAGAGGCTCCATCAGAACAGATGAGCAAAACCCACAAGATTGGAGTGGATTTTATTTCTGAAGCAGTTTGTCTAACACATTTTGTGTTCTGGCATTTTCTGTCTTCAGTAGCATGCATTTTCTAAGCAATAACAAAGTTGTGTCTGTCTTTCTCTCCATATTACATCTGTGATCTCAAAGCTACAAAGGCCTTGGGTAGTTCTGAACTCAAAATTTTATAGAACAAAATGGAGTTTTGAGCACTCTATCTCAAGACATCAGCTGGCCTAACTTTAATCTCCAAAGAGTTACTTGGCTAAACACCAGAGAGAGATGTAGCAACCACTCCAACCAAGATATATTTAAACCTCTTGCTTGGATAGTCAATCCATACAGCCTTAAATTTATGTACCTATAACCACAATACAGATACAAGCCAAGCCACTGAAACTGCCAGGTTATCAAAGTTTACAGATTGCTTTTTGTTCTGCAAGGCAATTTGGAAAAAAAACCCAAACAGACCAGTGATCAGAAACCAGTGAAGCATTCTCTTTGACCTTGAGTTATTCAGTGTATCACCTTCCTAGAAATGATCCCGAAAAAAAATAAATGCTGTGCCCCAGCCAGATTTCTTGATAAAATCGTAACTGGTGTTCATCAGGCTCTTGTGTTTGTGCCCTGTAAGGTCTGAAAGGCCAGAAATGACAATACAGGCCTAACAAGTTTTCTACTTTCTACAGCTAGCTCCCTTCTACTGACATTATGGTGGTTGTAACCAGGAGGAGGTTGCTCTCTTCTCTCAGGCAGCCAGCACCAGAACAAGAGGACACAGCCTCAAGCTACATCAGGGGAAATTTAGGCTTGAGGTGAGGAGAAAGTTCTTCACTGAGAGAGTCATTGGCTACCGGAATGGGCTGCCCAGGGAGGTGGTGGAGTCGCCGTCCCTGGAGCTGTTCAAGGCAGGATTGGACATGGCACTTGGTGCCATGGTCTAGCCTTGAGCTCTGTGGTAACAGGTTGGACTTGATGATCTATGAGGTCTCTTCCAACCTTGGTGATACTGTGATGCTGTGATTATTCCTGTCTTTCTGATCACATCTATAATGAAGCATACAAAATCATGTAGGGATTAGCTAATCTTTCCGATCTGACCTACCTGAACTATTACGTTAAAATGACTCACTGCTGCTACTGTAACTACCAACGCATTGCATCATTTAGCTCAGATCAAGAAACTACTTTTTAATCACTTTTGATCTGTATATTGAAAAAGTCACTTGGAACATAAAGTCCTACATTCAGCAATTTTCCTCAGTGTTCCATAGAATCATAGAATCAGTCAGGGTTGGAAGAGACCACAAGGATCATCTAGTTCCAACACCCCTGCCATGGGCAGGGACACCCTACCCTAGAGCAGGCTGGCCAGAGCTCCATCCAGCCTGGCCTTAAACACCTCCAGGGATGAGGCTTCAATCACCTCCCTGGGCAACCCATTCCAGGGTCTCACCACTCTCATGCTCAACAACTTCCTCCTCATGTCCAGCCTCAACCTATCCACCTCCTGCTTTGCTCCATTCCCCCTAGTCCTGTCACTCCCTGAGAGCCTAAAAAGTCTCTCCCCAGCTTTTTTTTGTAGGCCCCTTCAGATACTGAAAGGGCACAAGAAGGTCACCTTGGAGCCTCCTCTTCTGCAGACTGTACAGCCCCAACTCTTTCAGTCTGTCCTCATAGGAGAGGTGCTGCAGCCCTCTGAGCATCCCCGTGGTCCTTCTCTGGACACACTCCAGCACTTCCACATCTTTCTTGTAATGGGGGCTCCAGGATGGTGGAGATTTTTTCCAACTCCAGTTAACAACAAAACTGCACGTTTGTAGTTCATATTTTATATACTCTTTGGACTTTTGTATACTTAGTAATTATTTCAAAAAAAAAAAACCAGAACAAAGTTCAAAGAGTCCTTGGGGTTTTTTGTCTAAAAAAAGGAGAATAGATAAAGCTTTGCACACCTTTACCAACTGCAATAATCTCAAAAATTATGGCAAACATTGCAAAGTTGTGTTTTTTTTTTTTAAAGAGAGCAGACAGAAATTAAGCTCTCATATCAAATTGGAGAGAAAATACAGAAATATATTTAGAGAGAGAGAAATACAGCGACAGACATTACAAAGCAATTACCCCATCCATGGCAAACCCCCTTGAATTTCTTCCCCATCCCCAGAAAAAACCTAAATCTACACTCCCCAGTGCTCCAATCCTCCCCCCGATCCCCCACCACCTTCGCCATCCAAAGAGGCCTATTGCTTACATGTCCTTCCCAATAAAGTGGCTCCTGCCACACATGCAGGGCAGGAGGAGGAGGAAAGGAGAACAAACTGACCTTGTTGTGAGACTATAAAGAGATAGCAGAATTATGGGATTGAATTACAATCTTCTAGTCCCCAGAAAAATTTGTTAACCCTACAGCCTCAACCTGGGACATGCAGTGATCCTGTCTTCAGGATTACGGCAACATAAACAGTCCTAGAATTAGTAACATGCATAAGTCCTACCTTTTATACGATTCCTAGAATCATAGAATGGTTTGGAAAAGACCTTAAAGATCATCTAGTTTCAACCCTTTTGTCAAGGGCAGGGACAACTTCCACTAGACTGGGTCGCTCAAAGCCCCATCCAACCTGGCCTGACACCTTCCAGAGTAGGGGCATCTACAACTTACCTGGACAACCATCCGGTGTGTCCAGTTTAGTCTGTTTTGTATTTTAAGTAGAGATATGTATTTATGGGAAAATACAAAACCAGCCTAGGATCTTTGTAACATCACCTGTCAACCTATTTGAAAATAACTTCTCAAAGAGTCCATCTTTAATTAAGCCACAGACATTGCAATGTCTCCCTTTCTTACCTCCCATATAAATTCAGCAATGTCATACAGACACTTCAAACCTACACATTCTACAAATACCAGAGAATTCTATTCCTTCTGGTACATTTGAGTTCTTTAGTTTAGGATTAGTGTTTGTTATTCCTGTCATCCTTCATAACAAAATCTCACCCAGCAAAATTTATTCTTAAGACTTTTACAAAGGCACCCTTCATTTCAGAAAAGGCCTTCAACGCTCATTCATCTCGAGGGTCCTTAAATCGTTTGTAAATGCTCTGCCTCACTTCTGATACATTTTAATGTCTGAAATTCTTACTGCAATTTCATAATTAGGCTATCAGGGAGTGACAGGACTAGAGGGAATGGAGCGAAGCTGGAGATGGGTAGGTTCAGGCTGGATGTGAGAAGGAAGTTCTTCACCATGAGAGTGGTGAGAGCCTGGAATGGGTTGCCCAAGGAGGTAGTTGAGGGCCTGTCCCTGGAGGGGTTTAAGGCCAGGCTGGATGAGGCTGTGGCCAGCCTGATCTAGTGTAGGGTGTCCCTGCCCATGGCAGGGGGGTTGGAACTAGATGATCCTTGTGGTCCCTTCCAACCCTGACTGACTCTAGGATTCTATAATCTATCTGAGACAGGTATTTTCTAATGATGCCACTGTAACTGATGAGGAAGACTGTTTGTTTTGTAGAACAAAAGTATCCACCAGAAACTTGGCCTGGGGTATCAGCCATATTCCAAATTAAGACAGACACTAATTCAGAAATAAAATGATTGGAAGAGACAGAATGAGTTTGAATATATATAGTTATTGCATCCAGTTAAGCAATAATATAATCCAGGATGAACTGCAATCTATGTTTTAGTAATTAAATGCAGTATTTGTATATATGTTCAGTGTAAGTTTTATGTATGTTAAGTTCTATATAAGTTCTATATATAAGCTCTATATATATGTAAGTTTTTTATAATAGGTTGGACTGGATGATCTTGGAGGTCTCTTCCAACCTGGTTGATTCTATTCTATTTTATTATATATACTTTAAGTATGTGTATATACTCAGGGTTTGCCTGCCTGCAGTGCACTTTTCCCTTTGATTAATCTACTGATATATCTGTCTGCTCTATTGCATTGCAGTGGCCTTGAAAGCACTAGGTTTTACAGCATCCCAGAAACAACAAAAAAAAGCAGAGAAGTGCTTCAGAAGGTACAATGTGTACAAACAGTGAGGGATAAACAGTGCTCAAGTGCTCACTGTGTGGGAGATAACACTCCTGTAGCCTCAACAGACACATTCACTAGAAACACACAAATTGCCCTCGCTTTACCATAATCTATTATTCAGTCCTCCACTCTATTTACAGATTTCCCAGCAGTTCCAAGTTCCAGGTCAATTTTTAGCCCAACAACTGGAGAAGTGCAGGAATGAGAGCGGCAGAAGAATTTCAAAGCACTCAGTGACCTAATTGGCTGCAGTGGGTTGAAGGAGTGTACTTGGATTAACAAAGACAGGTGAAGATCAAGAAAGGGTCACTAGGAACTCAGCTCAGGATATTTCAATGTCCTTTTCTTCCAAAGCATGCTTTATGGACCATTGTACATATCATATGATTTGCAAATGATAGACAAGCTTACTGACCTCCGTGATACAAAGAAATTAATTAAATCAAACGTACATTAAAATAACTTGACCATGAGCCAGCAATGTGCTCTCGTGGCCAAGAAGGCCAATGCCATTCTGGGATGTATTAGAAAGGGGGTGTTTAGTAGGTTGAGAGAGCTTCTCTTCCCCGTCTACCCTGCTGAGGCCACATCTGGAATATTGTGTCCAGTTCTGGGCCTCTCAGTTCACAAAGCACCTCGGGAACTGTTTGAAAGAGTCCAGTGCAGAGCCACAAAACTGAGTAAGGGAGTGGAACATCTTCCTTACAAGGAAAGACTGAGGGAGCTGAGGCTCTTTTGCTTGAAGGAGACTGAGAGGTGACCTTATTAATGTTTATAAATATGTAAACAGTGAGTGCCAAGAGGATGGAGCCAGCCTCTGCTTGGTGATGCCCAATGACAGGACAAGGGGCAATGGGTGGAAGTTGAAGCACAGAAAAGGGGCAATGGGTGGAAGTTGAAGCACAGAGAATTTCATGTAAACATGAGGAAAATTTTTTTCACTGTGAGGGTGACAGAACACTGGAACAGGCTGCCCAGGAGGGTTGTGAAGTCTCCCTCTCTGGAGATATTCAAAGCCCACCTGGATCTGTTCCTGTGTGATCTGCTATAAGTGATTCTGCTCTGGCAGGGAGGTTGGACTGGATGATCTTTCAAGGTCCCTTCCTGCCCCTGACATTCTGTAATATTCTGTGGTAATTTAAACACAAACTGTGGGTTTAAAAAAAATAAACCCACAGATGTACAGCTCTGGCAAATTTTGTTTCTAGAGTCTAAAATAACAGCCACAAAATGAATATACTCAACCAGAGCCTATTTATGCTAGGCAATAAAGACAGTGAAGTAGTAAAGCTTGAACTATTTCAGTAACATAATTAATATCAGACATTTGCTATCTGTGTTAAGTCACAAGTTATTAAATCTAAACCGTGTTCTCATTTGAAGGAGTCTGGAATTGCCAAAGCCAGGAGGGTTTTTGTTCAAAATGGATAGATTTTTCTGTTCTGCTGCATACATCCAATTTCAGGGATTAAGTTGTGGGCAATACTGCCTTATGCCTGCAACTGCTAACACCATTTCCAATTCTGAGTAGACTGGTTCATAAAGTGTACTAAAATTCTGAATGAAAAGATGAGAAAAATTTCCACTATTACAGAAGTTACTTATCTGTAATTCAAATAAAAGTTACAAAAAGACACAGTTAAAACTTCCATAGCTATTCCACTTCATTGTGAGCCAGTGAAGAGGACAGAAGGGCAAGTAATACATAAATGTAACACCTATCACAGAATCAATCAGGTTGGAACAGACCTCCAAGATCATCCAGTCCAACCTAGCACCCAGCCCTAGCCAGCCAACTAGACCACGGCACTAAGTGCCTCATCCAGTCTTTTCTTGAACACCTCCAGGGACGGTGACTCCACCACCTCCTTGGGCAGCCCATTCCAATGCCAATCACTCTCTCTGTGAAGAACTTCCTCCTAATATCCAGCCTAGACCTCCCCCAGCACTACTTGAGACTCTTTGTTCTATTGCTGGCTGCTTGGGAGAAGAAACCAACCTCCAGCTGGCTACCGCCTCCCTTCAGGTAGTTGTAGACAGCAATGAGGTCCCCCCTGAGCATCCTCTTCTCCAGGATAAACAACCTCAGCTCCCTCAGCCTCTCCTCATAGAGCCTGTGTTCCACATCTCTCACCAGCTTCATTGCCCTTCTCTGGACATGTTCCAGTATCTCACCATCTCTCTTGAATTGAGGAGCCCACACAGCTGCTATAGAGGCTCTTTCTCTATGAGTTTGCATGAATGGGTTCTTTAGGCACGCATGGATTTCAAGAGTTGTAATGGAAATCAGGCCAAACCCAGTAATGTTACCTGCTGAAAATGTAGCATATGGAAATCTTCCAAGGATCAGTAAGCTCTGAAAACTAATACTGATACTGAATAATACAATCTGCTGTGACTTCACAAACTCAGGACAATGGTCCGTTCAATCTGCCCAAGGCCATTATGAGCAACAAAAGACAAAGAGACTCACACCACATCCAAGAGGACTTCTATATGTAGATGAAGACTGCAGGATTATATTTACATCTTAAAGGAATAAAGATCCTTCTAAGGGACTTTCAGAGCATCCACCTTGAAGCCACAGGTTGACCCATTAAGCACACACCTGGGGCTGGCCTCTTAGCTGTTGCTCTACCCATAATGACAGGTGAGCAGGCAAGTGAATGCCAGGAACTAAATGACTGTGTTGTGCAAACAGTTACCCACTTTTAACAACAATGGCTTGGTTCTGCTAATAACAACATCTTAATGAATAAAAGGTGTTTGAAGAATTTTTGTTTCTCTCTGCCTCACTTCAATTCCTGATCATGAAAGGGAGAATACACAAAACACTCCTTAAACTTCCTGTAATGTTCTAACTTAAAGATCAGAGCACATAATTCATAATTACTGGTAAAGGAAAAAGATGAACAATTTTCATCTTTTACTGCCATCATGACACCTGTGTTAACCAAGACAGAGACCACAAGGTGCAGGCTTCCCATATACTCCTTGTAGTTGCATATTCATGCAGTTTGTAGTCGGAAAAAAGAAGCAGCTGAGGGGAGACCTCATCACTGTCTACAGCTACCTGAAAAGACATTGTGGAAAGGTTGGTGCTGGTCTCTTCTCACAGGTAGTGATGAGCAAGAGAGAATGGCCTTAAGCTGTGACTAGTTAGGTTTAGACTAGACATTAAGAATTTTTTTTTTTACAGGAAGAGTGGTCAGGCATTGGAATGGATTGTCCAGGGAGGTGGTGGAGTCACTAACCCTGGATGTATTTAAAAGTCATCTGGATGTGGTGCTTGGTGATACGGTTTAGGGTAAACCTTGCAGGGCAAGACTGTCAGTCAGACTTGGTGATCCTGAGGGTCCTTCTGTACCTGTTTCTGTGATTCTGTTATTTAAATGTAAGAGAAGTTAGTTTATCCTGATGCTGTTTTGCATCAATTCAAACCATATTATAGTCTTGAAAAACTTTAAGGAACTATGCTTAGGTAGGAAATACAGAAGGGTACACTCTACTGCATTTTTATAAGCAATTGCAATGGACATTAAACCATAAAAGCCTCGCAAAAAGAAAAAAGCTCCATGACACCACCAAACTCATTTTACTAGATTACAGTTCCATTTTTTGACTTCTGAGCTTTTCTGAGAAAAAGATAAACAGTGAAAGGAGAAATTAACTTGACATGCTGATGACATATGTATTTATAGTGGAGATAAAAATATTTCCTCTCTTAAAATTGGAAACTATTCCACCTTTTCTGCAAAGAGTACCTTCTTTCCCTTCTATTCAGTGCAGGAGGATGTGATACACAAAACTCCCGATTCTATTTCAGTTTTCTTGCAACTAAAATCTTAGAATGCCATCAAGGTTTTCAGATAGACTTACAGGGAAAGGAGGATAGGTAATGAGTGCTCATGACCACTACAAATCTTACAGGGCTGCACTTTGCTACAGTTATCAACTCGCAAAACTGATTCTGGTGGGGCCTTCAGAATCCTTGCAAACTCTGTAATTATTTCTGGCTTGACAGTCAAGTTCAGAAAGAACTTTCTCTTTTCCTTTCCTTGCATATTCAACACAGTTTATTTTCCAGTCTCCATTAAATTGTTTTTCTTAACAACATGATTTAGATTGAACTCAAAGCGGTAAAGTTACTTTAAGATGCTTGAATGCTCATATTCAATTTGTATAAAGTTTATGAGGAAGCTGTTGGCAGTTTTCATTCCAATCTGTTTCTTCTGTAGAACCATCATAACATTATAAAACTAAAACACCAACTTGGTTTCCCAAGTGTATTTTCAATTGAGTTTAAACTTTGACTTGGTTTCTCCAGCAAGACAGTGATGCTCCTTGAAAGCATAAGACCAGATGCCTGAAGTACACCAATGCAAGATTAAAGAACCACAGCTCCAGGCTTGAGTCAAAATATTTTTGTCCTTTCTCAGGGGTCTGATTCTGCACAGCCCAGCTGTGACTGTGCAATTTAACTCATTTCCCAGATTCAGCTATGAACTGAATTCTCAGCAGTTCTTGAGGCAGACCATTTATAGCTTTCCAAAAGGGCACAACCTATTTTAAAACCTACTAGCTCAACTGTCTCCCACAAGNCTATGAACAACACAACATAACCGGATTTACATTTCGGCACCCGGTTAAATAACTTCAAGCGGTTTGCAACATAGTTGAATCTGGCTCTAAAATAAAACTGTCTTTAAACTTTGGTAAAATTCTGTTTAGTGGCTTTGGCTTTGTCTAACCACAACCCTCCCCTCCCTACCCTTCCACCTTTCTTTGAATTCATCAGACAAACTTGCAGTTTCACTGCACACCCACCAAATGGTGAGCACTACAGTCAATTTAAAGGTATATAGCATAAAAACATCCAGCTGTTTTTGACTACCTTTAAAAGAAAGGGAAAGAAGAAGAATTTTTCACAGGTTAGTCAGTTCATATATTTCTTGAAAAAAATAAGGATAAAAACATGCAAAACTACTCCTAAGGATCCAGATAGTAAGACAAAGACCCAACCCTGATTTGCCACTAACCAACAGCTGTATTGGTCAAAATTAATCCCATCAGAGACTAACTGGGTTTGTAGAGAAGAGAAATCATAGCTGTCTTGATGCTGTGTAAGGCTTTCTGCGGTACCTCACATGTTGTTCTCACAAAAAGAACCCACGGAATTACGGTGTAAGGAATTATGGTGTAAGTATAACTACTACTAAGTACAAAACTTGCTTAAAAATCTTAACTTGGAATACTCCAATCATTCAGCAACAAATATGAGGGATTATGCATTGATTTTTCCTTTATGTTCTGCCTCGCCCTCTAGCCTTCACATTTCTAACTCTCTAGTCTCAAATCTGCCATACAAAATCTTCACTCAGGTCTTTATTACGGCAGATATGCAAGCAGTAAATAAAAGTGTACTACTGAAAAAAACCAAAGTGTAGTACAGCATCAGCAGTCAAACTCAGACTTTATATACAAGAAAAGCCAAGATTGATTAAAGTACATCCTGCATTATTGAATGTGTTGGAGGGGATGGCAGGGGCAAGCATTATTGATACACCACAAGCAGTTATCATAGCTGCATCTGGTTCCTGGGGCATGTAATGCCATTTAGTCAAACCACTTAAGAGAGCTCGAAGACAGTGATGGCAGACCAGAGTAGCAGTAATGACGAAAACATGGCATTGCTCCTTTTCCTACTTATTTTCCTTTTACTTTCATTTTCTCAGCTCTCTTCTTTAATTTTAGAAGACTATCCCCAAATATTCCTATTGAATGATCTTTGGATTTGCTACAATTAAGCTAAGGCAAGAACTATTACTGATTCTTCTAAGCCTGTATTAGAAACAAGGGAGATGATCTCTTCCTTTCTGCACATTTAAATCACATTAACTTATAAACACCATCTAAAGTTACACTCTTGAAAGTGCTTAAAAGTGCAATTGGTTCTCCCACAGAGCACAGAATACATGAAACTCTATAAAATTATTTCTAAATCCATCCCTGACAGCAGGCAAATTCTCTCCCTGCCTTAGCTCTAACCCTGGCTTCTGTAGGCATGTTGTGTCACATCTCTACCCATTAAAGCCTGAAGCACATGCTCCAAGGCAGGAGCAGCCCTCAACTGTCACCTCTCCTTACTCTCTGCTCAGCGGGAAGCTTACCAGTCTTTTCTTTGATGGTGCAACTGCAAGGTTCAGCTCTGCTCTCTTTTCCTTTAGAGTCATGAACAGAGCAAGAAGTGTCCTTTGCACAAGCAATGCTATTCCAGCTGCTGTCCTGCTGCTTGAGGTTAAAAAGTGCCGAAGGAGAGAACAACTAATACTGCCACAAGAATGTGGCCATTTCTCAATCGGACAGGGATAGTTTGGTCACACATAGACAACTATTTATTCTGAATAGGTAAAAGCACATGAGCTACACAGAAGACTCAGATGGTTCTGCATGGAGATTCAGAAATGCAAAATCTATATCCATCAAACAAAGGATGGATAAATATCATACTGTCTCTGCTGGTACTTAAGAAAACTTATTTCTAGCGCCTTGTCAGATTTTAATTGGTGAAAGGTATGGGGGATCTGCAGCCACTTGGTCATGAAAGGGTGTCAGGGAATTCCTGGAGATCATTTAGAAGGAAGCAAAAGCAAAGCAGTCCAAGTAAAATAAGATGAAGGCATAAAACACAAGGTTTGCTCCCACAGAAATGATCAAGTACAACTTGTCTAGCAGAAAACACTGAGAAAGCTGCACATGGCACTATGCTGCCCTTAGAGAAAAAACATTCCAAACCTCTTAGTGCATTATGTATAGCTCCAACAGCTGGTAAATATAGGGACAGGTCTAAGTGATGGTTTGATTAAATGGATGGGGAGGTAACAATGAAAACACTTTTTTATTTTCAAGCAATGATAGGTACATTTAACAGGTAACAAGCCCAGTATATAGACTGATTAGGTTTTTAGATTCAGTAGGAGGTTTACCTGGACATACTATTTGAGGGTGGATGGATGACAAAGGAATAAACCATCTGCAATATGGTTGGATGGACATGGTACACTCCTGCAGCAAAGAAACAGAATATAGGTCTGGCCATCCTTGAACCAAAAGTAACTGCTAGCCTAAATCAAGTACTGCCTGCGATAAAGGTTGCTGAAAATTGGGCTTTGGGAGACAGGAGTAGATTCTTTTGGATGTGAGACAAGGACTCACATTTTTGTCCACCATGGATAAGGCATGTCCACCACACCCTTCATGTACTGAAAGGCTTTAATAACTCCCCGCTGTACACCTAAGAGAAAATATCCTGTACGTTTCTGAAGCAAATCATTGTTGAGATCAAATAGTAGTTATGAAGCTTGTGACTTGGTTATTCACTTCAGTATAGAGTGTACAGTTCTTAATACAACTAATACAAAGAGAAAAACTTAAGGACTCTTCAGAGGAATTAAAGGAAAGGTTCAGTAGTTGACAGAGATAAAATTTTCTAGCTGGGAGCAAGGTAATTATTTGATCATATGTGGAGAAGGAAAGAGGTTGTAAGAGGAGGTGAATATACAATGTACTATCTAGACATTCCAATCTTTTAAATGAAAAAAAAAATATTTAATGACACTACTAACTGAAAGTGGAATTGCTAACACTATTGGAAATACATAAAGGTTGGAATCCACACTGCAGTTGAGGGCAGTGTAGTCAAGAAACTGCTGTCACATAGCTGCTCTCAATGCAGCTGCTATCATCTATTCTCAGCAGAGATGAACCTAATTGTACCTTACTACAATCCTTATTTTTGAAGTGGCTGTTTTCTCTTGTTTCCATGTGATGGGAATAAAGCTGATCCTAAAATGATGATGTCCCCTAATGCTTTCAAGCGTCTGTGATGGATTAAAGCTCAAAGGAGGGAGAGAGAAATCTCTCAAGTCCCCAGACAAGGAACAGCTAGCTTGAAAATATGAATTTGATGGAAATTAAAATTATCAAGAACACAAAGTGATCCTGAATTCTGCATTCTGATCCTTTGCAACGCAGCTAAAGATAAACTCCCTAACAGATGTGTCTAAATCAAGTTCTCTTACATTGGTTATTAAAATAGACTAGAATCTGTAATTTCAGTTATGCAAGTTTCAGCATGATAAATTTAAAGACTGAATACTGTAGGGGAATTGAGAAGTCAATTACTATTGATGGCAACTACAAAATCAACATCAATAACAACAATAAACAGTACCAAACCTAAAATAGCATTTCATACTTAACACACTTCAGAGTGAGAATTTTCTACACTCTGCCTATTGGAGATAAAAAGCATAAAATTGGTAGATAAAATCGGGGTGAAAGTCAAGAAAACCAGATTTTTTGGGGGGGAAGTATTTAAGTTCTAAATAACATCTTGAATTGTTTTTCATGTAGACGACTCAGCATCATTGCAATGGCTTCTAAAGAAAAAAGGTCATATCTAGTTCTGCTTAACTGTGCTCTAACTTTTGTCTACTCTGGAGACAGCATTTCTGGTAAGCATAATCTAATTGATGGTTATGAAATGATGAGACCATTTACACAGATGTCTGATTCTCCATGGACATTTTTTTCTCCAGGAGAAATGTGAAAGGCCTGCAGCCTTAACTGTCTTTTATGAATTTATGGTGGCAGAACTGTCCATCTGGATTAGTGTCATCTGCCCTTTTAGGAAAATATCAGTGCCTATAAGGCTTTCAAAGATAAATTATCTATGTAAAGGGAAGAGTCCATGTTGATCTAGTGATTTTTTTTTTCTTTTAAGATAAGCTTAAATGAGGGTTTCCTCCAAAAAGGCAATTATATTTACAACTTCTATTGAAACTATCCATTAAAATTTTGAATGCAGTCAATGTTACTACACTTAGTACACCACAGTCTATTCCTAAAAGTCAGAAGGTTGTTCAAAAAAGAAGGGCTAACTTAAAAGGAAATGACAAGGCAAATACAGCTATTGCAGCTGTGGTGGTACTTTGGCAGAATCACTGAATCTATCCTGAACCAGAGTTAGAGAACTGGGCCTCACTGTGGTGGAACAGTTTGCAAATGGCAGTCTGTCCATTTTAGAAGTACAGCAAAGCTGAGGTAGCAAAGCAAATACATACTGTCTTTACAAAAAAAGAACAAGAAAAACAACTGTTAAATAACTTGCTCATTGGTTCAGCATCTGTAGTTAAATAATATAGTCAAACTTCTTCTCAGAGACGGAAATCCTACCAACAGATTCAGGGCAGAGTTACGAACATCCTGCAAAAGCACTAGCTCAGTGGTTGAGTCTGGCGATACAACATAGCACATGTACACTCAGATGCTTGCACGTAATGACTGTGTGTCATTTTATGCATTACTTCTTTTGCTACACCAATGCAACAAAATGAAGTCAGTAAGATGGCACAAATAATATTTTATCAATAGATGAAGGGGTAAGGGTACATAATGTGGATAGTAACATACTAATTCTCTCTCCAGCCAGAGAAACATATCACAGAAACATTCAGGTTCGAAAAGACCCTCAGGATCATCAAGTCCAATTGATAGACCTACTCTACAAGGTGCACCCTAAACCATATCCTCAGGCACCACAGCTGAAGCACTTTTAAACACATCCAGGGTTGGTGACTCAACCACCTCCCTGGGCAGCCCATTCCAATGCCTGACCACTCTTGCTGGGAAAATATTTTTCCTAATATCTAGTCTAAACCTACTCAGTCACAGCTTGAGGCCATTCCCTCTTGTTCTATCACTAATCACCTGTGAGAAGAGACCAGCACCAACCTCCCTACAATGTCCTTTCAGGTAGGTGTAGACAGCAATAAGACTTCCCTCATCCTCCTCTTCTTCAAACTAAGCAGCCCCAGCTCCCTCAGTCACTCTTCATAAGATTTTTTGATCCAGCCCCTTCACCAGCTTTGTTGCCCTCCTCTGCACTCGCTCTAGTACCTCAACATCCTCTTGTACTGAAGTGCCCAAAACTGAACACAGTGCTAGAGGTGTAGTCACCAAAGCTGAGTACAAGAGGACAATCACCTCCCTACTCCAAATATGCAAGTTATTCTAGGCAATGAATGAGAAATGAACTGCCTGTCCCTTCGTGGTAATGCAGGAAAGACCATCATCACCTGTCTAGGAGTAAGGTGAATACAAAACATAAGAGACAAGAACGACCTTTTCTTGCTCTATTTGACTAGTTACTCTAGTAACTAGTCAAATGGATCTCATAACACAGGATTTCAGAAGGACTACACAGAGGGTGAAAAAAAAGAGATACAGACCCTTACTAATCACACATTCTCAACAGCACTGGATTAGAGTGCCTCATCTTCTTTGGAGGTTCTAATTGACTGAAAGCAGTAAGTACTAGTGCTACAAGTAGGGAGAATGTAAAACTGGGTTAAAATGACATCATCATTTCCCAAGTAATACTCCTAACCACAGAACAGCTAATGTTCTTTTAATAATTCAGCTCATTACATATTGTCTATGTGAGGCACTCAGTTAAACAGAAGAAGGTAAATTAACCTAAGCTATTGGCACCTCCTGTGAAAATGGTGTGCTTAAAATGTGTGGATGAAAGAAGGCAAAACAGAAACATGGTTTCTAAGCTTCCCAGTTACTAAAAATTGCATTTCTATGATTTTTTAATTTACCAAGGTCTGTGAAAAGCATTTGAAGCTAATAAAAATATTTCAACAATGTGAGCTGGTTACACTAAGTAGGCTATTTCAACAGCAGCTACTTAAATCTGAAAAAACCTCAGAATGTCCCTTCACGAGATAGCCTACAGGACATGAGCAGTCATTGCTCAAGCTGTACTTCTCCAAACAACGAACTGAAGAAGCCATTTTATGCCTTCAGCAGCCGACACATTCTCTGTGTGCAACAGGTTATACTGCCTGGTTTGCTCCAAGACAGAGGTGAGGAAAAGTAATACACAAAGGAAAAAAAAACAAACAACTCCAGGTTGGGATAAAGAGTTGAGATAAAAAAGTTTAATATAAATGAGATAATACGACACAGCTTAGCCTACTGCAGAAAAAGTGTAGCAGTAGCAGAAGGCAGTGAACCAAACCCCAAGCCAGTGAGCTACCCTCACATTCCTCCCTGTCACACCGCCATCCCTGCAGAAGAAACACCCAAACCAGGAACCTGAAAGCAGCAATCAGAATAGTAAACTTCTCATGTTACAATCTGAACTTCAAGCCACATAATGCTTTGCTCCAGCCAGCACTTCCATTCTGAAGCTGGCACAAGGAAGGATGGTTTTGAGTAACAGCAGCAGATTTCAACTCAACCCATGACACTATGAAATTTGGGTACATACTGAAAGGAGAAATGCTTTGTTTAGCTTTCAGGTCAATAGAATTACAGAACTGGTTTGGTTGGAATAGACTTTAAAGGTCATTTAGTTTCAACTCCTCTGCCATGGGCAGGCACACTTCTTACCATTCCAGGTTGCTCAAGGCCTCATCCACTCCATCTTTGAACGTTCCCAGGCTTGAAGCCTTCACAACTTCTCTGCTATCTGTATGACCCCTTCAAATACTGGAAAGCAGCTACACGGTCTGCCTGTAGCCTTTCCTTCTTTAGGCTGAACAATCCTAACTCTCTCAGTCCCCTGAAAATCTTAGGGCCCGTCTGTATAAGTGAAGTGATGCAAGTGCTGATATGTAGTTTTGACTTCATGTTAGTGTACCAGGATACATAAACTGAAAGATGGATTTACATTGTTGGCTGATTTTCATTCTTACACTGAAAGGATGTAGAAATAGAATTTATGCAGATAATAACAAGTTGAATTACTGTACAGTCATCAGTGCTGTGTACTTTACAGTCTTCAGATTCAGATTGCAAAATATTACAAATTCCACTTAAAAAAAAGGCAAACCCCAAAAACCACATCATGTCTTCAGATGTGATTGCTGCTATTAGTGTTTATTTATATCAAGCAAAACAGAGTCAAATAGCCATCCACAGGCTCTTTTCCTAATGGAAATTTGAGATGGGCATGTTGGTAGTCACAAAGAATGACACTTCTCAAAAATAGAAAGAATAGATATGAAAACTGTATGATTAAATGCTAGTTTTGACAATGGCCTTTGTGGTTGTTTGAAGTTAGGTTGTCTCTCAGAAAGACCACAAAGTTACAGATCTCCAGGAGCTGGAGTGTCCAGGAAGAGTACCAGAAAGTGTATTTCTCCTCATAAATCCTGCATCCCTATAAAACCTGGCAGCAGAGTCAGCACCTTCCCTTCTCCTCCCCTTTTCCCTTCCTGGTGGCACAGGCTCCCTTATCTCAGGTTTGGTATGTGGGAGGCTCGCAGCCTGGCCTGGCCTGGCCTTGGCAGGGCTAATAAGTACTGTGTCTTTTGGGCCTGGGTAAGGAGGTATATGGGAAGGGGGGGAGGCACTTGAGGCTTGGGGAACTGAGGCCTGGTTGGGGGAAAGGATTTTGTGAAGCTCTGCGTTAATGAGCCTCTGTGTTAACCTCAGACTCTGGATTTCTTTGTATTTGATATGCTTTGCTATGCTTTGCACTATACCACTGTAGCACTGTAGTATATAAATTGCCTTTCCATTAAAACGTTCCAATTCTCCAATCCTGTTTGTGAGCAGTTTTCTTTTGCCCCTGTTTGAAGAGGTTAATCTGTCCCAACTTAAATGAAGACAGCCTTTAACACACAGGCTGAAGGAAGCAGAGTTTGTAAGCAGTGTACAAGGAGAGTGCTGAGAAGAAGTTGGCTGCAAGTTTGATATCTGACACTTAAATCATGAGATTTTCGCTGTTTCATTATTCTCAATAAGTTTGAGATTGCTAGAATCATAAAGGTCTTAAATGGGAAAAAAGGGAAAACAAAGTGTAATCAACCAACTCTTGGTACTCAATCAGCAACAAACTGATGGAAAGAAGACCTGAGTTTAGTAAAACCACTGTTCTACCCTTTCTATCAATCTGAACAGTAATTTATATATGAAAATGTACTCAGTTATCTAAGCTGTAAAGGCAATCCAACAATTATTTCACTTACTGGACTGAAAAAAACACCTTTAACAATAGCAAAGTTCTGCAGAAAATCTACATTTTCATGCACATGTTTTATGTTTTCAAAGACTGTACACTGTATACAGGGGCACAAATGGATCTTACCACTGCAGCTGGAACTTGATGCATTTTTGCAGCTGGAGTTCCTGGGCGTGGGTAAAATTGATTAATAAACAAGCTGGGAAATCTGTACTGCTCTACAAGTTTCACTGTTTCTTGAAAATCTTCATCTGTCTCTCCTGGAAAACCACAGATGATGTCTGTAGCAATTGTTATTCCAGGCACTCTGTAAAGGAAGTAGAAAGGAACACTGAACTAAGGATGTGTAAAAGTTTTGCACTCTTAAAAGGTAGTGTACGTAGACTTAAAACTTTTTGACTTCATTCACAGAAATGGAGACCTAAAATGATCTTTGGAAAAGTTATTAAGATTATAATACCATTGCTTGGTAATGAAAAATGCATTTGGTTGTCAGCCAAGAGCACGTGGAATAGAAGACAGATACTGCAGCAAATACTGGATTCTACATACATATATGGTATAGGGTTGCAACAGTAGAGTGAAGACATCTGGATCAGCTCTTCCTTCATGTGACATTCTAGATAATCAGCAGAGTTTGTAAATTTCTTGAGTTCTGATTGCTTAATCTACACAACTTAAAGCTAGAATTTGTAAACTATCTCACATTCTATAATGCTGCTGTTAAGCAGAACAGGGTATCCAAAAGAGGGGACTAGCATGCCATCTAAGCCAGCAATTTTGAACAAAATTGGCTTTGAAGCCTGTAAGACATCTCTTAGTCACAAGTTAAACTCTAACTCAGTACTCCATAAAATCAGCCTCTGATCACTCTAAAAGGCAAACAAAATACCTAGGTTTCCAAAGGCACAGGCACTGAATTGTGCATTATCAGAGAAGATGAAAGAAAGACAGATAGCATTTTCTCTGCAGCTGAACAGCTTGAAGAACCTCAGCTCCCATCTGCAGTAGAGAAGCAGTTACTGTGAACTCCCACTACCAAGGCAAGTGAAACTTCTGGAGTAGGGGAAGGACGGAAGATGGCGGCTTCTGACATCAAAAGAATTCCCTCCTACTATTGCAAAATAGGTTCATCTCCCTGAAAGTTGGACCCTGCACTTGTCCCTCTTGGACTTCATATGGCTAGCCTTTGTCCAGCTCTCCAGCCCGTCCAGATGTCATTGCATGGCAGCACAACCTGACAGGCTGTCAGCCACCGCCCTCCAGTTTTATCATCAGTGAACTTTCTGAGGATACACTTAGTGCCCTCATCCAGGTGGCTGATAAAGACACTAAACAAAACTGGACCTAGTACTGATCCCTGGGGAACACCACTCTGTTATCGAGCCAGTTTTCAATCCACCTTACAGCTCAACCATCTACACCACATCTTCTGAGCCTATCTACGAGGATGTTGTGGGAGACAGTATCAAAAGCCTTGCTGAAGTCAAAGTATATGACTTTCTTAAGACTGACAAATTGCAAGATTGGAAGCTCTACTTGATAGAAAATAACAAAATTTGTCAGCTTTAAGGACCCAGTGAACAGAGGAGCACTGTATTCTGCACTGTGATTTTGTTCATATCAAGTATCTTGTGCAATAATGGTAAGCTTATGGAAGAGAAAAGTACATTACTTTATAAACCAATATCACATAACATCAGCTGCCATTTCCCAGAACACGAACAGAACATTCATTACTTTTGACAAAACCATTATAATGAAGTTATTTTATCCATTTTAATGACACTATTGGCAACAGTCAAAGCATTTATTACCAATGGTAGTAGTAATACCGTCCTTTATAGAGGTTTGGTTGTTTCTATAGCAACATGAATTATAAGGTCCAATCAAGTTAGATACAATGAAATCCGCTCTTTTTCTCCATAACACCAGTTGTCACTCAGTTAAAAGGAAATTACATATTTTAAAAATTCATAATCTCTAAAAATGTCTGAACTCCATTTGGTGATAAGGTGTTAATTATCTTAGTAATTAGATTTCTTCCTGTATGGAATTATTACACACAAAGAAAAGCTGGAGTATGAAAAGAGAGTAAGGACAACAGTGTATTCAGCAATAGCAATTAATTATGGCTCAATCCAGTATGACTGCCTAAAATATGACATTGCATGGTGGATTTTTTCTCTACTCCTGATTATATTGCTTAAAAAGTAGCTTTAGAAAGGGGAGAAAAGCAAGAGATTACACTCAATAAAATCCAGTTACTGACAAACATCAAGCTCTCAGCCTTTCTCAAAGCACTGATGAACAAAAATAACTACAAATACTTCCAGATGTGAAATGTAATTTCTTAATGAAAAAAAAAAAAGACAAGAAAAAGATATAATTGTGGAAAAATATAAACCACATATACAGCTGAAAATCAGAGACTTTTGCTCTGACAGCCTGAAAGCAGCATAAAATTCCTTACTGCATAGATTCAGATGAAGTTTAAAAAATTGTCCTGCTATGAAATATGATGCAAAATTACACAAGAAGTTTCTTGTGCCTCAGCCAATATTAAAATAGTTTTTAACACAACATGCAGTTTTATCTGTTCTGAAGTAAACAAAGGAAAACAACTGCTAAACAGCCTCAGCAAGCATTTTGTAACTTTTATTACATAAGTGCACTTACAGTAAGCCTGAAAATTCAATTGCAGCATTCTAGGGTCAGTAGAGAAGCTCCACAAGACATTGTTGAGTGAACCAAGAAGAGACAGTGGTCCTCAGAAAAGGCAGAAGTATTTTTAAAAGTAGGAAGTTGCTTCAAACACACACATGTCTTGACACTGGTCAGGCCACACCTTGAGTACTGTGTCCAGTTTGGGGCCCCTCAATTCAAGAGAGATGCTGAGGTGCTGTAATGTGTCCAGAGAAGGGCAACAAAGCTGGTGAGGGGCCTGGAACACAAACCCTATGAGGAGAGGCTGAGGGAGCTGGGGTTGTTTAGCCTAGAGATGAGGAGGCTCACGGGGGACCTTATTGCTGTCTACAACTACCTGAGAGGAGGCTGTAGCCAGGTGGCGTTGGTCTCTTCTTCCAGGCAATCAGCAACAGAACAAGGGGACACAGTCTCAAGTTGTGCTGGGGGAGGTCTAGGCTGGATGTTAGGAGGAAGTTCTTCCCAGAGAGAGTGATTGGCATTGGAATGGGCTGCCCAGGGAGGTAGTGGAGTCGCCATCCCTGAAGGCATTCAAGAGGACACTGGATGAGGCCCCTAGTAGCATGGTCTAGTTGACTGGCTAGGGCTGGGTGCTAGGTTGGACTGGATGATCTTGGAGGTCTCTTCCAATCTGGTTGATTCTATGATTCTATGCTCCCTATAGCCCAGCTAACTGAGGTGGTCAGTCTGTTTCAATATTTCTGAGCATAAAACGACTTAAAATTTGCAAGCCACTCAAAACCCTGATAATCCTGATAAACATCAAGGAAGATTATGTGCATAAACCTTGCAAGATTTTTTTTTCTCTGAAGACATACTATTGTCTCCATTCAGTTAGCTTCAGAAACCAAGAAAAAGCAGAGTCCCAAGCGGACTCTCAATTGGAACATTTTACAATAAAACTGTGGAATTTCAGAAAAGATGAACAATTGAGGAATAATCAATGTTATGCATAAAACAATACAGGTCTAATACTTAGGTTCCTCAATGTTCTCTCCTTCATCTCCCTCTGTATAAATAAATCTCTGCCACCTACTCCAGCAGATTCATTCTCTGCTTTCCTGAACCAGACAAGCAGTACAGTCATCATCATCGCCTGGGCTGTTCTGACCATACGAAAAGCACCAACTACTTAGAATAACAGAATCAGTTAGGGTTGGAAGGGACCACAAGGATCCTCCAACCTCCTGCCATGGGCAGGGACACCCTACCCTACAGCAGGCCGGCCAGAGCCTTATCCAGCCTGGCTTTAAACACCTCCAGGGATGGGGCCTCAACCACCTCCCTGGGCAACCCATTCCATGCTCTCACCACTCTCATGCTGAACAACTTCCTCCTCACATCCAGTCTGAATCTCCCCACCTCCAGCTTCACTCCATTCCCCCTAGTCCTGTCACTCCCTGGTAGTCTAAAAAGTCCCTCCCCAGCTTTTTTGTTGGCCACCTTCAGATACTGGAAGGCCACAATAAGGTCACCTCAGAGCCTTCTCTTCTCCAGACTCAACAGCCCCAACTCTTTCAGTCTGTCCTCATAGCAGAGCTGCTTCAGCCCTCTGATCATCTTTGTGGCCCTTCTCTGGACACACTCTAGCATGTCCACATCCCTCTTGTAATAGGGGCTCCAGAACCAGATGCAGTACTCCAGGTGGGGTCTCACCAGAGTGGAGTAGAGGGGGAGAATCACCTCCCTCAACCTGCTGACCACACTTTTGATGCAGCCCATGCTCTGGTTGGCCCTCTGGGCTGCAAGTGCACACTGCTGGCTCATGGTGAGCTTCTCAGCCACTGCACCCTCAAGTCAGGGTTGATCTCCAGCCAGTCACTGCCCAGCCTGGATTTGTGCTTAGGACTGCCTCGACCCAGATGCAAGACCTTGCACTTGGTCTTGTTGAACCTCATGAGGTTGGCTTGTGCCCACCTCTCCAGCCTGTCCAGGTCTCTCTAGATGGCATCCCTTCCCTCCAGTGTGTCTCCACTCTCCCAGAGGAGTGGCTGATGCCTGGAAGTAAAGTTGCGGGTAAACAAAGAACATTGTGCAAGCAACTGTGGCTCTAAGAATTGCCTCTTCACAGCTATGTGAGCAATGTCTAAACAAGTTCAGAAGAATAAATCAGTCTGAGGTGAGCTCTGTGCTACTACAGCTATGCAGTTCCTGGAGCTCTGTTTACTCAGGTATCTCTGGTGCGTATTACCAAGCAGAAAGCAGTGCAGGCATACTCTCAAGGTGACAAGTTTCCTGCTCTTTTCTGCCCAGGGGACAGTTACTGATGTCAGAGAAAACAGAATCTTGACTAGCAGTAACAGGGAAATACAGCAGATATCAAAGTGACAGTTAACAGAGACTTATTCACCAACAGAAGGAAGTGAGAGAGCTCTTGAAGGAAGGTAAGTCAGGAAAGAAAATCAAAATTATTTGCCATTCAGTTTAGGAAAGTGGAAAAAAAGTGTCAAGTTGCCAAAACTAAAATGGTACAAAGCCTTCTATTTCATCTGAGAAAACCAGTAGCAAAACCATTAAACTTGCTAGGATTCAGAGGTTACATGGATCATTTCATGTGGCTTTAGTTACAGAAAACATTTCCCTTAGCAATAATCATCAAAAACCATGCTCAAGGAAGAAATTATGTAAAGGAGCTCAAATTCATCAGCACCTTCACATACTCATGTGAGCACTTGAAATTCTTCTGCATGATCACATATTCTTCCTACTTCCCTTTCAGCAATTAACATGTAAATCCAGCAGTGACTTAAATACACCAACTTGCTCTTAACCAAGATCCCCCACATCCACCCCTCCCAATATAAGAAAACACTGGATTAGAATAAGTACATACATGAATAAATTTTAAACACTCTTATGTTCTTACAGTAGAGAACAAGAACTGCCTGGAACTGTAGAATAACTAAGATCAAAACAAAAAAATGTGATGACCTAGCAACTTCTTGATTCCTGCATTAGAAATTTGCATTGAAAAGGTTGGAGGGGGAGAAGTGGAATTCTTACAAAAATAAAGCCAGTCTTCTCTCAAATGTTATTCTAGCCTTATATGTTATTTTAGCCTCATATGTTGTTTTACATTTTAGAACCTTTCTGCAGTATATGTCCATTTAGGGAAGCTGCAAATGTAATGAAGTCAATGGATGAAATCATTTGAAGGAATGTAAGAGCAGATCTTTAAGCATATTTACAGAACCAAACAGGCATCTCACATGCTGTTTTGCATTGGTGATGTCTGTATATTCCCCATGACCACACACATGGACAGTTGTCCAGAAGCCCCTTTCCTGCCCTCTCTTTATTCTGCAAGGCTTGGGCTTGTGGGATTTCTGACTTAAACTAGAATTGCTCACTGAGGAGTTGCAGGAACTGGAGCTAGCACAAGAGAAACAGACTGCTCAGCTGGAAGCACTGCCTCTTTCAAAGGTTAGTAATAACATGAAACCTCACACCACCTCTCTCTTGACTATATGGAGATTAACCTGAGAATGAAGCCATGCACAGATCCTCACACTTTCAGGGAGGGATTCAGCCTACTTCTGATCTGAAACCCTCCTGCACTTCTCTCTGTGGATTACGACTGGAGCACAGCACAATATACTTTTGATATAACTGTCTGGAACTAGGGGAGCAAACCTGAACATAACTTCTGAAGCAGGGGGGTTTCCATCTTTTTTAGCTTATCCTTTACCCTAAATTACGCAATGGATGTGCAGACTTTAATAAATGGGTATCCACTAACAATGTTTTTCTTAGCAATCTTTTCCAGATGTGTTTAAAAGAAGTCTAGGATGCACAAGTTCAAAACCTCTGTAGTAGAAAAAGAGCTCTTTTAAACCTTCCTATCAAATGCTCAACTGATTTACACATGGAGTGGAACTGAAAAGTACCTCAGTTCAATGACAATAGATATTTCATGAACATTTCTGTCTGAAGCCTTTTAAATTATAACAGGACAAGTCTTACAACTAGATATAAACTATCATCTGGTAACACTGCTTATCCAAACACAGCTCAATATATCATGAGCAGTAATAGTTAAGAAACTGATGTAAGAAAAAAAGTGGTGCTGTCATCTCCACCACAGAACTTCTGTTATTAATTCTTGTGGGAAATTCCATTTGATGCTGCCAGCTCCTTTTCCAGTGTTCAGTTGCTCTAGACACTGATATTGAACTTACTGGGACAAATAGCAGAAGATTTTGCAGTTAAATATAGGATATACACAGAAGATCCAACCACAACTTCTCAAGAAAGACATTTAAAATAGTACTATAACATTTAGCAATAGAATAACTGCTAGAGACTGTCCTCAGGAGCCCCAGACCCCTGAGATCCCAGAGTGAGTCAGGAAAAAAGGATGAATTTGCCTTAGTTGATGAAGACTGGGTTAGCGATCAGCTAAGCAATCTGGACATCCATAAATCCATGAGGCCTGATAGGATGCACCTGTGGGTGCCGAGGATGTTGGTGGAAGTCCTTGCTAGGCCACTTTCCATCACCTTTGGTAAGTTATGGGGAACAGAAGCAGTGCCTGAGGACTGGAAGAAAGCAAATGTCACTCCAGCCCTCAGAAAGGGAAAGAAGGACCTGGGTAACAATAGACCAGGCAGCCTCATACCCATCCCTGGAAAGTTATGGAACAACTTATACTCGGTGCTGTCTCTAGGCATATCAAAGATAAGCAGGTCCTTTGGAGCAGTCAACATGTTTTTTCAAGGGGAAGTTGTCTGACCAACCTTTTGTGAGCCTTTTATGAGGATATAACCAGATGGATAGACGCTGGCAGTGCAGTGGACGTAGCTTATCTTAATTTCAGTAAAGCATCTGACACTATGTACCACAGCATCCTCGCAGCTAAACTGAGGAAGTGTGGTCTAGATGACTGGATAGTGAGGTGGATTGTGAGCTGATTGAAGGAAAGAAGTCAGAGAGTTGTGGTCAATGGGACAGAGTCTAGTTGGAGGCCTGCATCTAGTGGAGTCCCTCAGGGGTCAGTACTGGAATCAGTTCTGTTCAATATATTCATCAATGACCCGGATGAGGGAACAGAGTGTGCTGTCAGCAAGCTTGCTGATGACACCAAGCTGGGAGGAGTGCCTGACACACCTGAAAACGGTGCTGCTATTCAGTGAGACCCAGACTCACTGGAGAGTTGGGAGGGGCAGAAATCTAATGCAATTCAACAAGGGCAAGTGTAGAGTCTTGCATTTGGGAAAGAACAACTCCATGCACCAGTATAGGTTGGAGACTGACCTGTTGGAGACCAGTGCTGGGGAAAGAGAACTGGGGGTCCTGGTAGATAGAAGGATGACCATGATTCATGTAACATGCCTACTGTAGGAGAGCTTGCTCTGGCATGGGGTTTGGACTAGTTATCTTTTGAGGTCTCTTCTAACCTCTAACATTCTGTGATTTCATGAAGGCATAGATTCCATAAACATGTGATTCCATAAACAGCAAGACAGAACAGACATTTCACAGACTGCAACAGAATCTGACAGAACAGAGAGATGACAGGATAGTGGAGTGAGCATGGCCAGGGAGTCACACATCAATAAAAGAAATAATGTAAAAGTAGTATCCATTTCCACTCTTCCATAGTTAGTATTAATATATTTGACTTCAAGCTTTGTTTAAGCCTGAGAGACATTATGTTTGCTTCTATGAAAGTGTCCATTAGATTGAGCCAATTTCAAAGATGAATTTACTGTGTTGTGATTGAATTTCTGTTAAAGCTGTAATAAACTATATTGGAAAAAAACTACATCCAGTAGCATGATATACAATCACAAACCAAGAGAAAAGGATGAAAGCTGTGGCCTCACCCTCTAGAAAAGAAAGTTGCTTAGTATTCAGTGTAAGAAAATAAATAATACCCCCCAAAATATTTATATTATAAATAATTTTTCATATCATTTTTAAAGCGTTTTCCACATCAGTTTTTCAGACCTTATGTTTTGATTACTTTTAGCAAATTTAGGTCTGTTTATGGTGCCCATATTCCTATCAAGTTCAAAAGCATGAGATTCCACTCTGGTAGGATACCTGCTAACATCTTTTATTCATGTACGTGTTCCCACTGCAAAGCAATCATATTATTTCCAATATTTAAAATGTACTTTATTACTGTCTAACAGTGCCCAAGGTTGTCTCACAAATCAGTTCTCCTTCACCTTGCAGTTTGCCTCCATCAAAGTGAAGATAACTTTGTTGCTACTGCTTGTAAAATTCTATAGTGGCTTAATTTGTAAGTTGTGCCGTTTGTTTCATCTGGGTGGACTGCTGAAACACTGAACACTAGCAGATGTTTAAGTAATATTTTGTTTATGTGTGTAAAATGTATAATTTTAAGACTTAAAAAAAGGTTTCATTGCTTGGATCCTATCTCTCTGAAACTGATGCCTAAAACACAAGAAACCAGACAAAGAAATTGTAATGCCAGATTGTTTATACACTGGGGCTTTGTTAAAAAAGACCCAACCAGACAGACAAACCCCAGACATGACCACAGAGAAACCTCCGAGGCACAGCTTCAGAATATCCTTGCAGATCCCCCTGAAGAGGAGTATACACACGTACACACATGGGAGAATAATTGTTAAGACCATAAATACTGGAGGTGGTTCATAGTAACACCTCAGATTTCAAGGGAAGCAGAAACTACATATCAAGCCCAGCTTGACAGATACAGTCACCACAGGCATTCTGCTGTTCGCATTCCACACCTAACAGAGCACTGATGGGTGCTCACAGTGGTGATTCCCACAGAGAATACATTACACCTGAGCTTTGTGATCTGCAAAAAATTGTGACTGATTTGTAAGTGCAGCTTAAGATGTTGGTTTTGGACTTCGAAGCCATTATTGGCTTTGCTGCAAGTAACCTTAAGAAGCCTCCAGAAGAGTAGCAGTGATCAAAATGCACAGTCTAACAGCTCTCACTTTAACTGAAAGGGTTATCTTTTATGACTGTTCTTTTCCAAGCCTACCTCTTGCACCCAAAAGAGCTCTCTTAGAAACTGGGCTGAATGACACCTGAAGGCAGCTAGGAGACCTGATTTCCAGAACTGAACTTGAGAAGGCTTAGTTACGGAGGACTCTGTGTGAGAAGGAACTGGGTCTGTAGATGTTACTGGTGAATAGTGACCTAAATAAAAAGTGTAGTTCATAATTAGCATGGCTCACTGCCTGAGGATGAAAGAGTACAACCAGTTTTACTCTCTTCAAACAATTACAGTGAAGGTTGCTAGAGCTCTTACTAGATGCAGAGCAAATGTTTTATAGGAAACATTATAATACTTACTATTATTAATTTTCTTAAAAGGACAAACAGTTAAGGCTTAGATTAACTTTATTCAAACATAAGGTGTTCTACTCTTCCCATAAAAATTAAACATTCTACAGAACTTCATTACAGATTTATAACTTCGGATCATCATTGTTTTATGATTAAAAAAATGAGTGACTTAAGACAAAAAGCTCAACATCCCTAAACTTCATTTCCATTCAATCTCTAATAAATACCATCTGCTGTGTACTTTAGGGATATAATACCCGTCAAAAACTCAGCCGTATTATGAGAACCGGCACCAAGTTGATCTGAAATGCATATTTGAACAGATGTGTTTAAATTACATCTCTCTGTCTATCCACACGCATAAATTCAGAATAAGCGTGTGTTGATTTAAAATGCATAAAAAAGGGATTTGGAGATGCATCAGAAGTGAACAGCATCTCAATGGATCAAGGCTTGCATTACTAAAGGTCATCACTAAAAATAAAGTTTGAATTTATTAAGGGAACTGTTCTTGGGAACTGACTTAATGTTTGCTGCACCAAAGGAGCCATGAAAGTACACTAATTTTCTATGACCCTTCACTGTTTAACATCAGAGCTGTCAGGCTGGTCAGAAATAATAGGATGTCAGCCATGAGTAGCTGAGAATGTGATATACTTTTTCTCAATCTGACACGATGCTTATTACCAGTACTGAACATCTTGGGCTCTGAGGACCCATCCATGTCTGTTTCAGTGACAGTCATGTAGCTCTTCACTCTGACACAGAAAGCAGGCATATAAAACAAAACAATTTACGTGCCTTTTTGGCATGATGAAACCAAATGAAAAAAAAAATGCAAGCAGTGCTCCATTAACAAATGCTAATTAAAAAAAGAACTGGGAATAAAAAAAATAAATCATCTTTCTGAACTTGTGTTTTTTACCCTCTGCAATCTACAATCCTGTAATGTTTCGGGGACTTTGAAGGTGAGACAGATCAGATCACAGGTCCACCTAAGTCCAGCACTCTACTACTAGCAACGGACAGCAGCAAAAGCCCAGGGAAGCATTTAAGGTGCAGAGTCACCCAAAACTCCTTTCTTATTTTAACAATTAGATTTTTGTAACCAGTAGCCTGTGATATACTTCTCCATTAACTTGTCCATTTTTCCCATGACTCTAAACCCCTCCATATCATAATCAGTAGGAAGAAAAACAAATTTAAAAGAATCTTCTGAGCCTGCCACTTGCTAATTCCTTTTGACATCCCTGTTATGCTAGGAGAGACCAGTAACGACTCCAAGGAGAGACCATTCACCTTCTCAGTACTCTTCTTTATGACTTTATTGACCTCTGTTCCAGTCCCTCACAATTAGTACTTTTCCAGACTGAAAGTCCCTAATTTCCTTTGTGTGATGGATCTGACATATCTCTGATATTCTCTGTTAGACTTCACAGCAACTATTACCATTTAAAGATGTCATTTCTGAAAGGGCTGTTGATAACACTGTACAATACAGGCACAAGATAAAAGCATTTATAGATGCAAGTTTGGGCTCATTTGTTTTTCAATAAGCAGGTACCAAACTTTACACAAGACAGACAAATACCAACAACATTTTTTGGTAAGAAAATGTAAAAACAGTATTGGTAAACTTTCTACACCTGGAGAAGTGTTACACTCCAAAACCATTACAATACACTACCTTTAAGATAGCTATTTGTTTTGGAACAGGCTGCACAAGGACAGGAAACTGGTGAAAATCCCTTGTGACCACCATTAAATTCAGGAAGAGAGGACTCATACTACTGCTTTCCTCTGCTATAGGAAAACAGAAACGGCCAAATAAAACATGAAGAAAATAAATTCTCTCCTCCATAGAGATACAACCACTATACTGAGTCCCACTCTACCTGCTTCATAGGAGAAGCCTGGAATGACCAGCATATTGCTATCAGTCTCTGCCTCTTTTTGAGCTGTTACTGAAGAGAAATTCAGAAAAGCATAATTGTCGTTAGAGAAGAACAAACAATTAATATGTCTACTGACAAATAAAGCTGAGCAGAGACCCACCTGAAAAAGTCAAGGACTTTGCAACTGACTTCAGCTGGATATTAAATAGTTGAGGAGCAGCAGCCCTCTTATTAAATTACTTCCCCTTAAGGTACAAAGCCGATGGAAGTGAATGACTTTTTGCAGAAACAGACTGGCTAGGTGAAGCTTTAGAAAATAAATAAACTAGAACTGGCAACAAAAACAAGGCCAAGCATGTTTGAAAGACTGGTCATAGGCAGCAATTTAAGTGTAGGGGGAACACAAGAAGCTCTCAAAAGTGTAGTACTATAACAAGTTGGAAGACTTTAACAGAGACTTTAAGATTTCTCATCTGAAGCAGAACCAAAAATGGATTAAGAATCATAGAATGGCTTTGGTTGGAAGGAACCTTAGAGATCATCTAATCCAACCTCCCTGCCATGGGCAGTGATGTCTCTCAACTAGACTCAGCTGCTTAAGGCCTCATCTAGCCTGGCCTTGAACATCCACAACCTCCCTGGGCAATGTATTAGAGTCTCACCACACTTGTACTGACGAACATCTTCCTAAGACCCAGTCTAAACCCAGTCTCCCTCAGTTTAAAGCCATCCTCTCTTGCCCTACTGCTAGACACTCTTATGGAAAAGCGTTTCTGCAGCCTTTCTGTAGAATCTCTTTAGGTGTTGGAAGGCATCTATAAGGTCACCCTGGAGTCTTAACTAAAACTGTTACTGGGCCAAATGTTTTAGTCCAAGGTTTTGGTTCAGGATCACATATATTAAGAATTTCTGCAGCACAGAGAAAGATGGAATGACTCTTGGCAAGACAGTATTTAAGGCAAAGCAGATTTTGAGGATAACATGCTCAGTTCATGACAATTACCTCCCAGTTTGGGGGGTTTACAGGTTTAAAAGAGATGCAATTCTCTCACATTGTAAGCTGTATGAACAATTTGGGTAGATACTGTTTGTGTTCCTGTTCCTCTGAAAGAAATCATCAATTTTCCAAACCTAGTGTGCATAAAGAACTGTCTTTGTAAAAAAAATAATTGGAAGAGGATACAGAAGGTGCTGGACATCACTGGAGTGATATCACATAGCAAATATTGTCCTGTAGATCACTGTGTCTCATCTTGTTCATGTTGTGATAGCAATCTGAATTTAAAGAAATCACAGCAGAAACAGTATCAATCATTGCAAAGAAGTGCAATTCACTCAGCCTAACTGCAAAGCTGTGGAATGACTAAGAAGCATCTGTTTTGTTCTCAGGTAAATCCAAACAGCAGTTGAGTTCAGACTATAAAAGACTACCTTAAAGACAAAGGATCAGCTCGCAATAATGGAATTTAAGTATCAGTTAATAAAACATAATTTAGAACAAAACACTCTGGCTTCACTTTCAAATGAAGGAACAGGCTTACTCTCCTATGCTGTTGGGGTCACTGGGCAGAAAGAGCCAAATCACCAGGAAAACAACTCTAAAATCTCCTAGGACTTCTTTCAGAAAGATACCCTCAACTAACTGGGCTCTCAAACACTGTGCTGATAATCTTAGACAAAGAAAACTACTTTTAATTTAAGCACATTTCTTTGTAAATGTCAAAATCAGTTTAGTACTTTGGGCTTAATGGAAGTAATTAATATGTGCATTACTTGAAAAGTTTTGAAGAAAAATGCTCAGATGCTAACATACAAACAGAATCATAGAATCAAACAGGTTGGAAGAAACCTNCTTGTTCTGTTGCTGGTTGTCTGGGAGAAGAGACCAACCCCCACCTGGCTTCAACCACCCTTCAGGTAGTGAAAAAGAAAAAAAAAAAAGTATATTTACATGTAGACTGTTAGTTTGCCAGTGACAAAACAATATACATTTAACAGACATTGCTGCCTCGGGGATGCTTTTAATCATTTTCTCTGTTCAGTTCAGTGAACGATTTCACTTTCGACGTGTCACCAAGTTGTAAATGCCTTAACAATTACAGCTACCACGGTTTAAAATGTTGTCAGCAGGACAACAGTCTATTTTGTCACATTCAAAGAGTTTAAATACAATGAATGATTGCTAAACATATACGGGTTCAAGGTGCCTTTATTTGAAGGGCATTGACAGGCTGTATGCAGCTTTAACTCAAAGTCATTCAAGCAGTAGCTTTGCTGCACAACAGTAGACTCCTTAAATGGGATGACCACTTCGCTGCATAACTGGTAGACTCCTTAAATGTGGCAACCAAAAAGATTTCAGACAAACTTAAGAGCAATAGTGCACGTCAGTATGGGGAAAAATAGCCCTTTATTGTTTTATGCCTCCCCAAAAGTAAATCTAAAGTCCGAATAAAATTTAGAAATGATAAATCAAACCACCCCAGCTATTTAAACAGATGACTGGAAGGTGGCACCTGAAATATTTTTGGCTTGTATCTGTCAGAGTTCTCCCATTATCCAGTGAAGCAGACCCAATATAAATGTGTTTCCACCTTTTAAAGCAGTAAAATAGGCGGAAAAGCCATCTTTTGAAGTTAACAAAATCATATTGTGGGGAAATAATTATTAAGGAAATCTGACACTGTGAGCAGTTGACTCTTTCACTTGACTACAATCAAAGGTTAAAGAGAATTAGCACAAAATCAACAATATAGTGTTATCACTGAAGAAACATCAAAGACAAAAGTGAAAACCGTATTTTATGAAGAAATCAAACACACCACAGCATTTCAACTATGGCAACAAAGCTCTTTGGCATCACTAAGTCATTAAGATTGGAGTAGATGATGTGTAAAAACTATTTTGGAAAAAAGATTGCAGGTAAATTTAACAGCAGTGGAAGAAGAATAAAGATGTAGTGGAGAAGAATAATGTGTTTTTTTCATACATGACTCTATATAATTACATAAGAGAAAAGATTGCTACCAGCTGGGCTAACCAAGTTGATTTAAAGCACAGGAGCAACACTTGAAGATGAAGGGAAACAGATTGTCTTGTATCTTGAAATGGCAAGTCAGAAGGATGTGGTACATGCAGTGACAGAATCCAGTGACTCTAAGATTCTTACAGTTAGAAAATTAAGCAGAATGATCACATGACTACAGGATGCTAGGGGTTGGAAGGGACCTCCATAGATCATCAAGTCCAACCTCCCCTGCCAGAGCAGGACCACAGAACCTAGCACAGGTCACACAGGAATACATCCAGATGGAAATTAAAAGTCAATCCGTAACCTCTCTGGGGAGTCTGCTGCAGTGCTCCATGACCCTTACAGTAAAGAAGTTCTTCATCACGTTGAGGTAGAACTTCCTGTGCTGTAGTTTATACCTATTGCCCCTTGTCCTATCACAGGGTGTAACTGAGAAGGGGCTGTCCCTTCCTTCTTGATACTCAGCCCTCAGATATTTACAAACATAATTAGATCTCCTCTAAGTCTTCTCTTCACCAGACCAAAAAGCCCCAGGTCCCTCAGCCTCTCCTCACAGGGCAGTGCTCCAGTCCCTTAATCATCTTCATGGCCCTCTGTTAGGTTCTTTCAAGTAGATCCCTGTCCCTCTTCAACTGGGGAGCCCAAAACTGAATGTGGTATTCCAGGCGAGGTCTCACCAGGGCAGAGGTAGAGGAGAACCTCCCTTGGTCTGCTGGACACAATCCTCTTAATGCACCCCAGGATCCCATTGGCCTTCTTGGCCACAAGGGCACATTGATGTCCCATAGATAACTTGCTCTCCACCAGGACTCCCAGGTCCTTCTCTGCAGGGTTGCTCTCCAGCAGATGACCTCTCAGCCTGGACCGGTACAGTTTATTGTACCCTCCCAGGTGCAGGGCTCTGCACTTGTCCTTGTTGAACCTCATTAGGTTCCTCTGTGCCCAGCTCTCCAGTCTGTCCAAGTCTCGCTGAATGGCTGCACAGCCTTCAGGTGTTTCAGCCAAGCCTCCTGGTTTGGTATTGTCAGCAAACTTGCTGAGCAGACTCTGTCCCCTCATCAATATCATGGATGAAGATGTTGAACAGGATTGGAGCAAGCAATGATCCTTGCAGGAGTCCACTAGTTACAGATCTCCAGCTGGACGTGGCAGTGAAAAGGAAGTAAGAACAAAGGGAGCAAAACCCAAGAAGTGGCATCAGTCTTATACTGAGGAAATGGCAAATCCTAGGGTATCCCCAAAGACTTGGTAAAAGTTGACAAAGTAACGCTCATGAAATTTTATACACAAGATGGAATGGAACTGAAAATGTCTGAAGACATATAAGGACATCAGTGATGTCCTCGACAGGAATATCAAATGCAGTAGATCTGATAAACAAATAAGTGGAAAACCTTTATCACTAAAGACTCAATTATAGAAACAAGGAGAGCACACTGTGATAGTGAGACCAGAAGATGAAGCAAATGCTACTTCTCTTTTTGTTTGCTTTTTGTGGTTCCCAGCATTCTAAACTGAGAATTGTATTAAAATTTGCAGGATGAGGAAACCTCCACCAAACAAGTGCTGGCAAACTTCTTACTCATGTGTTACTCTGGAGCAGGCATAAGATGCAAAATTTAACAACATCAATACTGAAAGACACGAAAAATGTTTCCAATGAATGGGATAAGGTGGTGATATATACTTCATTTTGCAAGCTGAACACAAACTCCAATTTAATAGTCACCATGAGCTCTCCTCATTAAAGTCTACTTGAATGTAATGAATAACTTTATTAAAATGTAGATACTGTGATACAGAAAGAGTGGAATACTAAAATGGAATTAATTTGAAACAGGAGTGTTCGCATTCGGTGTGTATCACTGACATCAACTTGATCGATTCACAGAACGTCACGTGATGACCTTTGAGCATCAGTTAAAGAACCTGGAAAGGCTCCCAAACACTTGCCAGGTACAAAGGTGCCCTTCATTGCTCTGCAATGCCAACATGAGACATGAAGAATTCTTAGGCAGAGAAATGGACTATTGACAGCACTGGTGTGAAGGCTGTAAATTCCCAAGATGAAATCAAGTGTCCTGGTATCACTTGGTGGGGCTAGCACAGACAGAGGCTTTCACCTTGGAGGAAAATAGAAGGTAGGGTACAAAAGGAGGTTTAAAGGAAGTGCCAAATTAGGATAATTGAAGACCAGACAAGTGGTATCTCAGACAACTTAATCTCACTTTATATATACAGAATATAGAGCATCTAATGCAGAGCTGCCATCTATGTACCAGCCTTCTGAAAACCCTTATTGCATGCAGGTGGGACAGATGTCTTTTAAGTAGAAGAAAACCTGTGTATCATTAGAAATTATTTATTATGAGTCCTCTAACAAAAAATGTTTAATCCTCTGTGACCTCTTGCAAGTCTTTATAATTCACATCTCCCTTCCCTCATTCTCAGGACACAGGATTTCAGTAGTTTGAGTTTCCAGCTGAGCACAGGACAGAGTAGTTGAGCATCTCACTAAAGGCTTTTGTAAAGTATTCACAGTATCACAGTATCACCAAGGTTGGAAGAGACCTCACAGATCATCAAGTCCAACCCTTTACCACAGAGCTCAAGGCTAGACCATGGCATGTAATTCTCTTAACAGAAAAGAATACTCTTTGAAATGTTACACTTCTCAATTTCTAGGTGTCATGGGTTGTATTTAAATTTGTTGCTGTTATTCAAGACCACCCTGCCTCATGCCAGCTTCAAAATTAATGTGCTGGCTGAAGCAAAGTATTATGGGGTTTGAAGTTCAGATTGTAATGTGAGAGGCTTCCTGTTCTGGTTACTGCTTTTAGATTCCAGGGTTTGGGTGTTGGCTCTTTTCCCCAGGGATGGCAGTGATAGGGGTGGGAGTTGGGTAGCTGCTGGTTTTGTTTTTCTGTTTTATGCTGGGGTTTTAAGCTTTCCTACATTTTAATGTGCTTTTTCTATAAGTAGGCTTAGCTAAGGTAATTGTGCATTATGATCATGTTAGGGAAATTGATATTAAACTCTTTTTATCTCAACTCTTTACCTCAAACCAGAGTTTTTGTATGTTACTTTCATTCATTTCTGTGTTGGGAGGAAACAGGCAGGCTAACCCATTTACCTGTTACACTAGGGCACTTATATTTTCTTGTAGGAGTTACTTAGTTTTCAGCCTAAAAGCAGGCTTAAGTGTTAATATTTCACCACTGGAGGAACTTGAATATTTGTCTTTCTGTGGTAGAGGCTACCGGAGTAATTGAGGGCTGGGACTGTGATGTGACAAGAAACCCCAGTGAATTTAGGAAGAAAATACTCTGGCAGTGCTCTTTCAAGATTCTGACTCTGGTGTCAATTATCAGAAAGATAGGATATTTAGATGCAATGTGTTCTCCTGTCAGAAAGTGAAGGCAGTTTAGTTATTTATGAAGGGAAGTTCACCAGAAAAACTTAAAAAAAAACCCAACACAACACTTTGAGGAAAATAAGAAAAGTCAATTCTATGCCAGGTCTGACATTTCATTCTTGTTTTGAAGGAAAACGAAAACCCCAGCATGTCAGAAGACAATCCTCAGAGTAGGACTTCAAAAACAAAGGGGTGAACTAATAAAAAGAATTAATCAAATGCATTAGAAGAGGATTTTAAGTGAATAAGAAATAAGGTTTTGTGACAGACTTAATGAGTGAAAGTAGAATGCTCTAAGTTAACCAGAAGCCACATTGGAAGAATAATTAACTCCTGTGCAAACTCCACACAAGGGGTGAGAGCCTTGCAGCATGTCCCCTACAAATGCCATATTACAAAAAAGAATAAAACAATCTCCAGGTACTATTGATTCATAACCATAATAACAATTTGAACCCACATTTAGTTCAATCAATAAAGCATTTTTTTTTATTCTAAAGAATTATCTGAACCTTTTCCTCAGGGGAAAAAAAAAAAAGAGTTTATTTGCATTATTAATGAAAACATGAGAAGATTATCCCACTTAATGTGATAATTACTGTGCTTCACTTTAATACTGTCAAGTAAAAGCTGTATTTTGTGAAAACATGTGTTAAAAGACAGAGTTCAGCTTCTGCTCGTTTTGTAATCATGAAAGCCCTCAAAATATCTCAAGTAATTTAGCATTCTGTAAAAACGTATGACTAAGTAATCTTAGACTGCCAACATGGCAAAATCAGGGTCTGACTTTCTGTCATGTAACTGTATAGAATGGCGAAGACATAAACCAATCAGGAGCGTAAATATTAGGAGGAGGTTCTTCACAGAGAGAGTGATTTGCCTTTGGAATGGGCTGCCCAGGGAGGTGGTGGAGTCACTGACCCTGGAGGTGTTCAAGAAAAGACTGGCTGAGGCACTTAGTGCCATGGTCTAGTTGACTGGATAGGGCTGGGTGATAGGTTGGACTGGATGATCTTGGAGGTTTCTTCCAACCTGGTTGATTCTGTTCTATTCCATTCAATTCAATTTTATATTACATTTTAACATTTTTGACGATAAACCCCAGACAACTCAGACATTCCACTCTGAAACACTCTGGAAAGCACTAACTATTCTGTTCACCAAAATAGGCAACTATAAATGACAGTAAGGGCTTTCTTTTCACATACAGGTGTGTTTGGCTTACACGGCAAAGTTGTGGCAGTCAGGGTGCTTCCATAAAAAGCCAATAGAAGCTTCCTTTCTGTCTGATAAAGCCAATGCCAGCCCACTCCAACACACTGGTGGCCACAGTTGAGCCCATCAGAGGTGGTAGCACTTCTGTGACAACATAAAGCAGCGGAGGAAGAGAACCCTGCACAATAGCTACTGTAGCCAGAGAAAGGACTGAGAATGTGTGACAGAAACAACTTGGAAGACACTAAGGTTAGTGAAGAAGTAGGAGAAGGACATGCTTCAAATACTGCAACAGAGATTCCCCTGCTCCAGTGGTGAAGACCATAATAAGGCAAGCTGCCTGCTGCAGCCTATTCAGGTTAACAGTGGAGCAGGTCACCTGCAGCCCATGGGGCACCCCACACTAGAGCAGGTGGATGTGCCCCAAAGAGGTTGAGAACCCACTGGAAGGCTGAGCTGGAGTAAGTTCCTGGAGAACCTGTGGACCTACAGATTGAGGAGCCCACATAGGTTTGCTGGCGGGGTCCATGACCCTGAAAGAGATGCTGGAGCAGTCCACCTGCGAAGGACTGCACCACATGGAAAGGACCTGTGCTGGAGCAGTTTGTGAAGAACTGTAGCCCGGGGAAAGAACTCATGTTTGTGTCTCCCATGGAAGGGACCCCATGATGGAGCAGGGGAAGAGTGTGAGGTGTCCTCCTTTGGAGAAGGAAATAGTGGGAGAGAAAATGTGTTATTAACTGACCACAACTCCCAATTCTCATTCCCTTACTCTGTCGGTGAGGACTTGGTATGCTATGTCATAAATCTAGAGTGATCTGGAGAGGCAAATGCATAGGAATTTAATTAATAATGGTAAATTTATATCATTCAAGATGAATTTTGTTTGCTGTGCCTACAGGGTTTTGAATTAAGCCACGGATGTAAAACTTCTCTTCATTATATGTAACATTTTCTTTATATAGAATCATAGAATGGTTTAGGTTGGAAGGGACCTCAAGGATCATCCAGCTTCAATCCCCTGCCATAGGCAGGGACACCATATCTGTAATTCTGACTTTTATTGTGCATCCATAGTTTGGGAACTGTTTCAACTGGCATGAATTGTTTTCATGCCTACAGCTCAAATTTTTTTAATGCCTTATTATTGATATATAGTCACTCTGCTTCAAGTTTGAAACTAAAATACAGCAAATTTGCTAAGACACTGCTGGTATGATCTGATACCATGTTTAGAGCTGATGGGCTAAATTAGATATGTACTAAGCAGAGGAACAATCCTGTTTGTAAACCAGCTTGTATTTAGAACTGTCCAAATTATTAAAATAGACAAAAATTATGGAAAATCAATCAGTAAAGTTTAACCTATATTCTGTTTAGATTATATATCCTAATAGGTATTAATACAAAGTCAAAATACCAACAAATCTCCTAAGAGTTTAATTCAGGAGTTTACCAAGTATTTGATGATCATTTACTGTCCTAAAGAAGAAAGGAGGTAATCCAAACAAGTGGCAGTAACACAGCTTCTCATTTTCTTTCATCTTAAATTTGTGCTAAAAACAATCCTCCAGGGGAAGTACAACTATTCCCTGTTAATTTCTAATTAATGTAAACTCTCCAGGGATTGCAGGCAAACATCCATGAGAGAATACAGAATTAAAATCACTTTTTGCTGTGCAAAACAGAAACCTTGACTCTCAACAGACATATATATCAGTTGTGCAGGCCCTAACATTGAAGCTAATGGGAAGATGACATCCCCAGGTATGGATACAGGCTAAATTCTATAAAGATTTTTTTTAAAAGTCAAATATTTAAACTTTGTTTTCCTCTTCTATGCATGTATGAGCAACACTGATTAGAAAGTGGGATGACCCACAAAGACACTTGCCTTTAATTACGCAACATTTTCAATGCTGAAATAGTGCTCTACAAATTGCTAGAAAATGTCTCCTCTTGTTTGAAAGATACAGAAAAGCATTTGAGGTAGTATCTGCTTTATGGATTTACACACACTTGGATTTTTCAAGTCAGCTTTTAAAGTTTTGTTAAAAGTGATTCTGAAATGAGGGATAATTTTTACAAAATAGGTTCCCCTTCTAGTCTTAGAAGAGCTTGAGGCACAGTTAATATGTCTGCTGTGTTAAATTCCTAATTTGTCACCACAGTCAAATATACATAATAAAATTTAGTAAACCCATTACATTGCATGTACTCAAGTATAATGTCACAAAATCAGGTCCAAAATGTAGATGAGTTCCTTCCTCCATAGGGTGTCACATTATTTTAAACATATTTCTGCTGATAACTATATTGTTTAAAAACATTATCTGCCACAACATCATCATCATAGAATCATCATCATAGAATCAACCAGGTTGGAAGAGACCTCCAAGATCATCCAGTCCAACCTAGCACCCAGCCCTATCCAGTCATCTAGACCATGGCACTAAGTGCCTCATCCAGTCTTTTCTTGAACACCTCCAGGGATGGTGACTCCACCACCTCCCTGGGCAGCCCATTCCAATGGCAAATCACTCTAAACTACAATGCACTGCTGCATCCACAATGTTAATTTTATGCACTGACATAGACAAAATTAGACCTATCTATTGTACTCATTAAATGGAGCCACTAAAACTCCTAACAACCCCATCATAACAAACTACAGTGAAAGAAAGCTTCAGAGTCAAATTCATATGCAGACTCCAGCAGCTGATAAGGCTGTGGTAAAATTCTCAAGCTAACATTCCTGGCTGACTGTATAATACATCACACTACATAGTGCTTACAGCCTAGTAGTAAAAGAACAAGTTAAAGGAAGGTATCTAAGTATGTAAGGAAATGGGAAGGAAGCAAAGATGAAAAAGAGATTTAAGAAAAACCCTTACTTGTTTGCCTCAGTTTTGGAACAATAAACATTTGGAAGTATAACGTCATTAAGAGACATTTTTACGGCTCCATTTTCCCCAGCTGTAAGGATTTTACAGTGAATGCCAACAATCACACAATTACAAACTGAAATTAACACAACTAAACAAAGCTGGGGTTTTATTTTCCTCCATTCTAAAACATGTGGCTACAAAAAGCAACAGACATAAGCGAAACAAAACAAAGTCTCATTCTTCAAGTGTTGCTAGCTATACAGGCTAACAGAGGTGAGGGAGATCCAAGGAAAAATAGTTTGCTGGCCACAGTTCAAAGTTCAGATGTCTGCCTCAGCAATTCTGAGGATTGAGTATGTGAGTCAAGTGCTGGAGGGGCCACCCCATCACTGCAATGGAATCATGAAAGTGCATTTTTTTTAAACCTGAAGCCACAGTCCATCTGCATGTCTCTGCAGTCCCAGAAACAGTCATTCCCTGACAGGCAGGAGATCTCTCACCAAGCACTGGAGCTCAAAAAGGATGGACTGATGACTGTGGGACATAAACACATACACATGCACACGGATTCAGCAGTAGAGCTGCAACCAATCACAGAATCTATTTTTGAGCGGTGGTGTTTACTGCTTCTGTACATCTCAGAATGTCAGGGGTTGAAAGGGATCTCCAGAGATCATCGAGTCCAATCCCCCCCTTCCAAAGCAGCATCACCTAGGATGGGCTGCACAAAAATGCATCCAGGCAGATTTTGAAAGTGTCCAGAGATGGAGACTCCACAACATCTACGGGCAGCCTGTTGCAGTGCTTTGTCACCCTCACTGTAAAGAAGCGTCTCTTTCTGTTGAGGTGGAACCTGTTTTCTAGTTTGTACCCATTGTTCCTTGTCCTATCACTGGGCAACACCAAAAAGAGACTGGCACTGTCATCTTGACACCCACCCCTCAGATACTATAGAATCATAGAATGGTCTGGGATGGAAGGGACCTCAAGGATCATCCACCAGCTCCAACCCTTCGCTGTAGGCAGGGACACCTCCCACTAGAGTAGGTTGCTCAAGGCCGCATCCAGCCTGGCCTTAAACACCCCCAGGGAGGAAACATCCACAACCTCCCTGGGCAACCTGTGCCAGTGTCTCACCACCCTCACTGTAAAGAACTTCCTCCTAACATCTAGTTTAAATCTCCCCTCTTTCATTTCAAAACCATTATTCCTTATCCTGACATTACCAGACCTTGTCAATAGTCCCCGCCCAGCCTTCCTGTAGGCCCCCTTCAGATACTGGAAGGCCACTATAAGGTCCCCTCGAATCCTTCTCTTCTCCAGACTGAAAAGCCCCAACTCTTGTAGCCTGTCCTCATAGGAGAAGGGCTCCAGCCCTCTGGTCATTTTCTTTTATAAGAACAGTTCCAGATCTCTCAAGTCTTTCTCCATGCAAGAGATGTTTAAGTCCAAAAATCATCCCCATAAATCTGCATTAGACTCTCTCCAGCAGATCATTGTTTCTCTTAAATTGGGGAGCCCAAATCTGGACAAAGTATTCCAGGTGTGGTCTCACCAGGGAACAGTGTATGGGGAGGAGAACATCTCTAAACCTTCAAAGAGAACAATATTTGGTTTTAATACAAAGCTTTTTGGAGGATATCGATCGAAATCTATCAGCGTTAGCAATGTCCAAAAATTATTGCCAGAAAGCTGACTGTGAATGTGTATGAAACTGCATTCATCATCTCTCCTGCTAAGGGTCACAGCTTGGTCAAAGGCCAAGCAGAGAGGCATCTGACATAGCAAGCAAGAAGCCAAGCAATTTCTATGACCTCAGAGGTTTTACCAATAAATATTTTCTCCAGATTTAAGAAGAGCGAGCAAGACACTGGGTTTATGAATTCCTGTCTGTAAATTGTTTGGACACAGTAACTTATTTTCCACATTGATCTTCCACCTGAATCACAATTTTCTGGTAAGAGGACTGAGAAGAATTTACATTCACTGCTTCTTGTGTCTATTTGCAACCATATCTGCAATGCTGTCTTTCTAATTTAACAACTGTATTGTAACAAATTGTCCTACTAAACAAAATAAAGAGTTCTACAGCACAACAAGAAGGAGAATATAAAGACAAAAAATTCCAAGTACAAGAGATAAGTGATTTTGTTATGAATATTAAGCTTTCATCTGCCATATCCTCTACTCATACAAATCTTTTAAAATGTTGTGTTTTCTGATTCCTTGGCCATGCTACACAACAACAAATTTCATTCTCGTTACAAAGAGGTGAATGAGCTCAGGAGTACAATCTACAGCCTAATAGAAGATGCACATGAATACATGAAGTAATCTATATCACAGGCCCAAACAAACATATACAGAAAATTGGATAGCAGAATTATTGTACCTCTTGTATAGTTGTTTTAACAACTTTTGTGCATTTCCACTTAGTAATTTCTTTACTTAAACACCTTAGGATTAAATAACTGCTGAAGGTACTTACTGATCAGCTACAGAATTATTACATCTCTTATTTTTTCAATAGTTCATTTAAATATTTTTTTCTTGAAAGCTTGACATAGATGTAACTTCAATCAGTGCTTATTATATGGCCAACTATCACCTTCATCAAAAACTCTTCTAACATATTATTTAATGTGATCAAAATAACATGGCTTACAAAATACCTAGCACTATGCCAAATCCCAGAAAAATGACACATGCATATGATCATAGAATCAACCAGGTTTGAAGAGACCTCCAAGATCATCCAGTCCAACCTAGCACCCAGCCCTATCCAGTCAACTAGAGCATGGCACTAAGTGCCTCATCCAGAAGATTCAAAAGTCTTCACATTTGAGAAGGGCAACGAGGCTGGTGAGAGGCCTCGAGCACAAGCCCTACGAAGAGAGGCTGAGGGAGCTGGGATTGTTTGGCTTGGAGAAGAGGAGGCTCAGGGGAGACCTTATTGCTGTCTACAACTACCTGAGGGGTGGTTGTAGCCAGGAGGAGGTTGCTCTCTTCTCTCAGGCGGACAGCACCAGAACAAGAGGACACAGCCTCAGGCTGCGCCAGGGGAAATTTAGGCTTGAGGTGAGAAGAAAGTTCTTCACTGAGAGAGTCATTGGCTACTGGAATGGGCTGCCCAGGCAGGTGGTGGAGTCGCCGTCCCTGGAGCTGTTCAAGGCAGGATTGGACGTGGCACTTGGTGCCATGGTCTAGCCTTGAGCTCTGTGGTAACAGCTTGGACTTGATGATCTATGAGGTCTCTTCCAACCTTGGTGATACTGTGAGACTGTAACTATAAGGTGTACGTATATGTGTCTTGGATATCTGTATATATTCATATACTAACACAATAAATACTGAAGCATTTTAATGGATGTTTGGGTATGCTTAACAGCTCAGGAGCAAATCAGAACTGACAGTTAAATGGCAATTCCATCTGTTATTAAGCAAATAAATATGAATTATTAGTGCTTTTACAAAAAAATTAAGGCAAATTCCATTCTGAATTCTGACTCAGCTGCTGAAGCACAATGACAGTAATCATATGAAAGAAAAAAATCAGAAAGTTTATTTTAGTTATTTTGGTTTAAAATGCTAGAGTAACAGAGTATCTCAGGCAGTAAAGACAATACAATCAATATTGAATATTTTAAGAAGACTCACTTCCAGTACTGCATATTACAATTCCTTTCTTTTTTAACCTTACTACAGATTTTGTATCATTAAAAAAACACCCACATTTACATGCCCTCAGAAGGAGAAGAAAAAAGAGAAAAGTACTATCTTGTAATACTTATGAAACTGGGAAGTGAAATCACATCATTAATTCCTACTCTATCATATAACAATATTCCAAACTCAAGTGATACAGCTAAAAATACATTTTGCCAACTCCAGGCCACACGAGGTTCTGAAAGCCTCAACTCTACCATAACCCAGAGATAAGGGAGCCCACACAGTCAGGAAGGGAGCGGAGAGAGGAGAAGGGCAGAAATGACTCTGCAGTTAGTTCCTATAGAGGGGATGCAGGCACTATGGGATGCAATAACAAAAGATTACATTTTCCCTTGCCTGGTCCCTGGACCTATCTAGCCCTTTCTGGAGGACCTCAAGGAAATATGTAGTTCTTAAAGACATCTAGATGTCAGCCCCTCCTCCCCCCACCAACTGAAAATTTACCAGCTACATTTACAGCAAAGCTAAATTTACAAGCATATATACACAATGTATTTACAATTATGCACACTTTAGAAATAACAGAGAAATCCAAACTCCCCTCCTAGGCAAAGAAAAGCCAAGGGAGGGCCAAAATATTATGAGGACAAAAATCTTGTCTTTTATATTAATTACAGTTATTAAGTACAGGATCTAGTGTAAAAAGACTACACAGGCTTTATTCTCAGCCCTTCTTGTGGGCACACGTCTAGGCAAAAACGTAAGCAAGTGCTTTTATGAAAACATCCTTCAAAACTTCCAAGAACTCATGACATCATTATCTGTATGCTCTTTAGAGTAAGTAACTTGTATACTAAGACACAAACCGATGTTCCAAGCAGAGAAAAGTCACGCTATTTCAAGGCAAAGAATTTTTGCTGCTCTTTTAAGATTCTAGAAAAAGAAAACTTGATCTCTAGAGATCACTGTCACTAAAAGTTTTAGTGCACTCTGTGTTCCCGTGTTTTTTTTTCCAGAGGACTTAAATCAAGCTCTCATCAACATACACAAAGCTGTTATTTTCAGCCATATAGCCAGAAAGACTTTATCTATATACACACATAAGAAATTGAAGGCTGTAAAGTGAATGTGACAAACATTCACGTTGCTCAATATAGATGACACAAATAAGTTGCTATTAACAGATTTTTTAAGTGCTTAAGTCTTACAAATACTAACTACAAGTCTAATGTGATTTCCACATCATCCCAGCTTCAGCTACATGTTTTAGTTCATTTTCCAGAAAATGATGCTTTCCCCCAGCACTGTTATAGAAAGAATTTAATAGTAAGGCTTTACAAGACACAGAACCAGCAAAAGTAGAAGAGAGTACACGCTTCTTCAGCTGCCATTCTGATGCACAGACACAGAATAAGAGCTTGCAGTCCAGAAAACTCTAATGTCCTTGATGCATTTGACATGAAAATCTAGTCTATAAAATCATGACTAGTTTTAAAGTGGCAACAGATCTAATTATGTGAACTGTGGCCCTAAGAGGTCTCTCCATGAACTAACTTGAAATCTGATTCAACAACCTGCAGAACAGTAGACAGGAGATTAAAAAGATGCAGATATTCATAAGTGATATTCCTTCCCTCCTTTATGTTCTCAAGCAGGAAATCTCTTCAGTATAGTTCCTTGCTAGAAAATAAGGGTACAGCAGCATTTATTGAGAAAGGGCACAGAAGTGCTATACAAGTCAAAAAGGAAAGACTATTGTGCTAAAATGGCATTCAGCTGGGTTAAAAGCAAAACAAAATAGAAAGACATTCTGGTATGTCTAGTGGTTGACTTTCCTCATTCAGTACCAAAGAACACCAGTTTTCAAATTCAGGTAGTTGAACACTAAATATTCAGAACTTCCTAATGAAATTCATGGATCTGCAAGCGTTCAACATCTTTGAAAACTCTCACCTACTTATACCTCTTTACATGATCTTGTGAATGAAATGCAAGGCAGGAAAACTTATAATTTAGCAACTGGTCTCTTGTAAGCTCAACTTTAGATTTCATGACACCTTAAGACAGGTAATCCTATGGTAAAAGGAGTTTGTAGTCCATCAAAAGATTATACCACTGATCACAAGGGTGAAGTCTAGACACAAAGCTGAATCTGCTTTTGTGCTGTGTCTGTCTGGTGAAAATCTCCACACCATAACTTTTTGGTACTTTTTTACAAACACTCAATTCATTTAAAATACCAAAAAAGAAGGCCCATGTGGTAAAGTGATTAGTTCAGACCCCAAGTGCAGACAAAAAGTGGGGTAAAGAAAGGAGTCCAGAGACCGAGGTATAAAATTACAGATAAATACCAAATACACTCAGCAATTTCTTAGCAGAAAAACATCATAGGGATTTTAAACAGATGACATCTGTATTTGCAGTAGTTAGACTGACAGAACAGATGTACTAAAACCCACTAGAAAAAACAATCAAAAAAAAAGCCTAAATCAGAAAGACTTGTCACAGTTTGTTAGGGTCACGTTTTGTGCAGCTGCAACAGGAGCTCGACAATGTCTTTGAGAAACAAAACTGCATTTTCAGAAGGAAAATGAAACTTATTCATGCCGTAAATAAGTGACGAAGCTGTTAAGAGTTACTTCATAATTACCTGCATTTTGAAAGCGACTAATGTATATCAAATTTGTAAATGGCTACTTAAAAATTATTCTATTCACTGCCTTCAAATTCCAGTTTCAATAACTGGCATGATGATGTGATAAAGACAATATTACTGCTACAAGGCCTGGGATAATTTCAAAATTGCAGGTTGTCTAGAATAGCTGTGAATTTGATGATGACTCATTCTGATCTGATCTTCAGATCCTCCTGAAGGCTCTGCAAAAGCAAATGGAAAACCAAGCAGAGCTGACTGGTGGTAACCAACATGGCTTCACCAAGGGCAAATCATGCCTGACAAATTTGGTGGCTTTTTATGATGTAGTCAGAGCTACAATGGACAGGGGAAGGGCAACTGATGTCGTCTACCTGGACCCGAGTAAGGCATTTGACTCCGTCCCACATGACATCCTGGTCACCAAACTGGAAAAGCACAAACTGGACGGGTGGAGCACTCACTGGATAAGGAATTGGCTGGATGGTCACATGCAGAGTGGCGATCAATGGCACAATGTCCACCTGGCGACCGGTGACAAGTGGTGTTCCTCAGGGGTCAGTGCTGGGTCCAGTGCTGTTTAACATCTTTGTCAGTGATATGGACAGAGGAATTGAGTGCACCCTCAGCAAGTTTGCAGATGACACCAAGCTGTGTGGCACAGCTGACTTGCTGGAGGGCAGGGATGCCATCCAGAGGGACCTGGACAGGCTGGAGAGGTGGGCCCAGGCCAACCTCATGACGTTTAACAAGGCCAAGTGTAAGGTCCTGCACCTGGGTCGGTGCAATCCCAGGCACAGATACAGGCTGGGTGGTGAATGGCTGAGAGCAGCCCTGAGGAGAAGGACCTGGGGGTCTGGGTTGACGAAAAGCTCAACATGAGCCTGCAGTGTGCACATGCAGCCCAGACAGCAACCCTGTGCTGGGCTGCATCAAGAGCAGTGTGGCCAGCAGGGCAAGGGAGGGGATTCTCCCCCTTTACTCTGCTCTCCTCAGACCCCACCTGGAGTACTGTGTGCAGTTCTGGAGCCCCCAACACAAGAAGGACATGGAACTGCTGGAGCGAGTCCAGAGGAGAGCCACGAAGATGATCAGAGGGCTGCAGCAGCTCTGCTATGAGGACAGGCTGAGAGAGTTGGGGCTCTGCAGCCTGGAGAAGAGAAGGCTTCGAGGAGACCTTATAGTGGCTTTCCAGTATCTGAAGGGAGCCTACAGGAAGGCTGGGGAAGGACTATTGACAAGGTCTAGTAATGCCAGGACGAGGGGGAACGGGTTTAAACTGGAAGAGGGGAGATTTAGACTGGATGTTAGGAGGAAGTTCTTTACAGTGAGGGTGGTGAGACACTGGCACAGGTTGCCCAGGGAGGTTGTGGATGCTTCCTCCCTGGAGGTGTTTAAGGCCAGGCTGGATGAGGCCTTGAGCAACCTACTCTAGTGGGAGGTGTCCCTGCCTATGGCAGGAGGCTGGAGCTGGATGATCCTTGAGGTCCCTTCCAACCTAAACCATTCTATGATTCTGCCATTTATCTTCCAGTGTGGACTTAATAATCTTCAGGAGCTTAGCATATCAACATCTTTCAGAAGAAGTTATTTACAGCTACAAGTTATTTACAGTGTTGGGAATTCCCTTGACTCTCTAAATAAAAGTATTTAGAAACAAGCTTTCCAGAAGATATTTCTTCCCTGTTCGCTATTTCCTTTGGAAAAGAAAAAGAAAAAACAAAACAAAAGCATAAGAAAATCAAAATTTTCAAGCAGAAGACTTCTGAGTGGAGAGATACTCACTTGCATGAGAAATACAGAGAGAGATGATGATAAACAGCTGACTGCCCACATAAGCTTTTATGGAGATTTGTCATGATGCCCAGAATAAAAACAAGGTCACAACAGAAGACCAGAACCTGGGAAATAAATTGCTGCTTGTAAAATTGCTCAAAGAGGCAAAGGCAGCCTCTCTGAAACATACTGGACAAAATTACATTGAGAAAGCTGACTATGGGAGCTGTCATTCAGACACTCAAATACTGCTGTACTAAGATTAACATGGATACATAGCATGATTGGGAGAAGACAGTATCTGAGCCCACTTCACTCCCAGCTCTGCTGTTTCTCTCTAAAGCAGTCTGTCTGAACATCCAAGGAGATACACTTTGATAAGAGACAAAAGTCAGGCCAGACCAAAAAAACCCCAAGAGACAGTCACTGCTGAATCTCTCCAAATTCTTAATGGCCTAGGAAGCTGCTGAAATTACCAGCTGCTGGCTTTGCAAAGCAACAGGGAAGAAAGAAGCCTCCCTGAATCTAGCTGTCCTAAAGTACACATATAATAATACACCTCTCAATTTGGGCAGTCTCTCAATATTTGGACAGTATCCAGTTTCTTCAGACATTCAGCAGTTGTCTGTAAGAATTGGTCAACTACGACTTGAGTTTATACCTGAGTGACTATTTTCCTTCCAACCTTGCCATTCATTTTAAATTGCACTCATTTTACTTTTGGTCCTCTACTTATTTTAACAACTGCATGCAATTATGCATCTAAATATGCTGAAAAAAAACCATCAATATCCCTAAAAGTAACAGAGGCTAAGACAGGCTCAATGGTAAGGTGTGATTTAATGGACAAAAGAGAAACATGCAAAATTGCTGTGTGACAGAACTGTGGCTCTCCACCCTGACAGCCCAAGATTATACTGGAAAGCTCAGTTGTTTCCATTATGAATTATGACACAATTTCAAGTACACAGAAGCAGCTACTCAAAACTAGTACTACACTTCTATCTCAGAACACAAACAAAAACAAACTGTGAGGCAAACCCAACTACTTCCCAAGGCAGAAAGGCAGGGTATTTCAGCCTAGCTCTAAATTTCCCTGATTTTCTTATTCACCTAGATTTTGGATTGTAATTTTCTTATCAAGCAGCAGTAACAGAGCAAAATTAGTATAAGCTTTGATGAACATCGTAATCACTTCAAAAACCAGAAGAGGACAAAAATGCAGCCTGGTCAATGACAGCAAACAAGAAATTTGGGAAACACATTACGAGTCTACAGGGTTTTTTTACTGGGTATACATTCACACTGCAGTTACAGACTATGACATTCAGATCTCAGGTTTCTTTAACTAAAATAAATTCCAATTGTTTGCTTTTATCAGCAAAAGTAAATTTCAGGGGATTAAGTTTCAACACTTTGAGATAATTAAAGCTTTCTTGCTCTTTCTACAACTAGCAACACTACCTTTCAGAAATACAACTTTTGCTGCATCTTGAAAGTTGAGACCACTTGAAAAACAACTCACATTTCAATATAATGACAGCCCAATTAAAAGACTTTCTGATAGAAGAATAAATGGGTTTCTGGATTAAATTTACTAAGCAGCATTTTTTAAAGCTGTTATATTTAGTTGCAAACACACTGAAATGAGCAACTCCTCCAGGAGCTGGTGTGGCAAATGAATGGTGCCTCCAGAATCCTTTATTGGATCCTAAGGCTACATACTGGGGCACTAGTCCCTAGTCCCCACAGCCTGTGCACAAGTTGCACAGGATCACCTTCTAGGTCAATCAGCGCTTCCTCATCTCCTCTTTACTGTTGCTCTGTCATTTATAAAGAAGCCCTCAATAAATGTGTGCTAGTTTGAAGCTAGCTAGAATGTTTTGGTGAGAAGAACTAGATTACAGGCTGTGAAAGGAAAACAATGGTGATGTCTACTTTGCTCATAGGCTTGCTGATATGTATAGGAACAAGAAATAAAAACACAGATAACCACTCTCCCTTGGGCTGCTGGCTGAGCTGCATCTCTAATCTCACCCTCTCTTTCTTTTTTCTAATCCACCTTGCTTCCTAACCCCCCTGGCCGAACCTCCATTCTTCCTTGGGACTGGGGTAAGGTTTAGAGGGGTAGGGGGAAGGTGAAGGGGCGGTTGAGACAGTTTCAGCACAAAAAGTAATTGCTTTGGAGAACTCTAGCTTCTCTGTAAGGCTTTTTGTGCTCAGCAGGATGTAAATAAATCCCCCCTCTCAGAAGGAGATGCCTCTGCAATCATTCCTGGCTTTCTAGTGGGAGGAAAGGCATTCTCTCTTTCTTCTGGGAGAACAAAGTCCCAAAGTTTTGTTGGGCTGATTAGAAAAAGAAAGATTCAGGAATTACTTTGTATCTTTTGGGTTACAAAACCAAAAAAAAAGAAAAAAAAAAAAAGATGATGTGGCTCATTCTTATCCATTTCCCCTTCATTTTTCACTTGCTGTACTCAATTTCTACTTGCTTAGATGTTTGAACTCAAGTTATTAAGTACCTAACTGATAATAACTTCATTCCAGGATGCATGGCTTTACTTCTTCAGCAGTCCAACCTATACTATGGTTTAATAGAGTTTCATGTGAAGGCACTATCAGAGTAGCTGTTATGTCTTCGAGACAAAAGCACCATTTGGAATCTACTGATTAAGACTCCACATATTTCATGCAGTAAGCCTCTAGATGACTTTATGGCCTTAGCAATAGAGAAAGGAGATGTAGGGGGTTCTGCTTCAGTTTTATTTTTCCTTTTTGGTAAAGAGAAGATGGAAATAATACCTTTTGGCTATTAAAGTAGTTCAAACACATATTTAATTTTAGCTATTTTGGCTCTGGGTTCTGGAGCTGTCTGCAACAATGTTAAGTCCTGGCAAAGTTTGTGCCAAGATCTTTATGGGAATATCTATATGGGAAGGTAATAGCTGGCTGCTGCAAGGAGAGGAGTGACTACAAACGAACACACTATGCTCTGAAGTGCAAAATTAAAAATAATACTAATTTTACAGATGTGCACATGTTCAAATATCCAAAACATTTTCCTTGCCTTGCATAGCTTCCTCATCCTGCTGCCACACGGTACACAGAATTTACTACCTTAATATTTGGAGAGTGCTTTTTAAAAGGAATTCTGAGACAATGTGGTAGTTTCTTAATAAGCAGGATAAGTAAAGTTTATTATTATTTAAAATTGAGACACCAAACCATTTATTTCCTCCTTGTAAAGTTCCCTACAAAAAAAACCAGTGGAAAAAGCTGTGTGTCATAGATCACGCTATGCGCAATGCCCAGCTGTTTTACATTCAGATATTAAGTAATTCACTCTTTTCTCTGTGCAAGAGCTGAATGATTTAATAAATTCCCACATGCCCAAACATGTGCCAGCTATACTAGGTTATCAAAAAACCAGCTGCTGTTAGGATAATAGCTGCCAATGCTACAACCACTGAAGAGAATAATGAATCAGCTTCAAGTCGGCTAAGACAAACTGACACAGTTCCCATTTAAGATACATGGGAATACAATACACCTGTTAATTAAAAACTAACACTGACCTATAGCCACTGAAAATTAAGTGACAAGAAATCATGTGCATTGTTGAGGATGGAAAATTAATGCCCAATCAACTTGTATGAAGACAAGCAGCTCTGTTCCCATCAGCTGCCCCAGATGCACAGGGATGTCCTAAAAATTACACATATGGCTTGCAAAATAGATTCTATTGTGCTGCAGTTTGCTTTTCTTTCTCATATATAATTGCTGTGCAGTTCTAACATGAAATGTTTTATGTGGCTACAATAATGGATTTTTCAATGGTCATGAAAAACTGATTAGGAAAATGATACCTACAATTTTATTCTTTTATGTCCAAGTATTTTAATGCCATTTAAGAGTCAAAGGTAAAACTCAACCACCTTTAATTCATTAATATGGGCGCACAAACAACAAAAAAGGCAGATAAAGAGAGAGAGTAGGGAAATAAGGTGATAGAAATAGCTCTCCAGACTCCTATTTTTAGGACAATTGGTGCAGAAATATTCATCAAAATATGCCACTTAATTTTAAATGCTAAGAAAAGACTTGATCAGATACCAAGTTATCACTTGTAGTTAGAAAAGCTTTGCAGGTGAATGTGACCTTCATCTTTAGGTCTGCATAACTAACCACACTGCAATACACTCGTTTGTTTCTCACAATTAGCTCTGCTGCTCTAAGAGATAATTCTGAAATTCTTCTAGAAATAATCAGTCTCATAAAACAAGATTGGAGTATTACTATATTGATGTAAATGTATATCAGCTACAGGACATAGGATGTGTATTAAACAACAAAACCCAAACCAACCCAGTCGCATTTGCTAGAGTTGGATCATCTCCAGCACACAGAGTATACAATACTCAAAAGCCACATTAAAGACAACTTCAATAACTTGAACTTCAAGCAGTCTATATATAGTAGTTTAAGCATAAAAAATAATTTAGGAATGTATTATTTGAGAAAGATTACAAATATATTGACAAATTAAAAGCATGTCGTGCAGAGATTTAAGATGCTTATAAAACCTCAAGCAAGGGGCAAACCACATCAAGGGGGCCATGGAAAATTCAAAGCCTTTGAACACTTAAAGAAGCTCATTCTTTTCCATACCTTAATTATGAAATTGTAAGTCACTGTGTTTTCAGCCACATGTTCTTGACACTGCAAAAAGCCAACACTGTTATTTTCTGAAATATTAGTAGACTTACTTTTCTTTAAGGAAATCCACTACTTGTTTGAAGTCTGCTACACAATATTCTCTTTTCATGTCCATGAGCACACTGTCAGAAGCTGACTGGACTGGTATGTGCAGAAAGGCATAGACTCTTGGATGATTGAGAATCTTCGCCATTTCCTACGAGTTATTGAAAAAGGAAAAACACTTCACATCATTATGAAAGCAATTAAACATGAGACAGCTTTAAAATAATACATAAGTCAGCTCTAATACTTCAGATACTCTAGACTGAAACAATGGGTACAGATTAATTACTTTGAAGCAATTCTGTTTTTTAAAGAAAATAAGGGGGAAGCTAGGGGAGTGGATTTCCTTTGAGCTATGGGTGACACTCCCCTACATAGCACTCATGCAATTAAGAGAAAATTTTAGAGGCAGAGTATTGTAAAAGTCAGTGCTTTCAGACAGGGGCTGTTTTCCATTTCAGAAGATGGCAAGGGTCAGCTGCTTCCATGTCAGAGTCAAATAAGTTCTCAGATACTAATATGAGAAAGTCACTAATTGGATCATCCTTAAGTTTTGACATTTGCTAATTAAGGTATATCTGGCCATTGGCAAACCTGCTCCCACACTAGGCTGAAATATATCACCTGCGTTACTTCAGAGACAAGACTCCAGGAATTTAAAGTGTTTTGCTATGAAATGTATACAATTAATTGAGGGCAGCTAAAACATAAATGCTTGAAGGGCAATATAGGATGTTACACATTTTCTACAAATAGGAAAGAAAAAGTAAAGGTAACAGTAAAATTCAAACAAGCCCCCAAACCAAACCACTGACTGAAGCTTGGCAGGGTGATGGAGCCTAAGATGGAGAATAGTATAGGATGATCAGATTCCTTTCATTTTTTCATTTACACAGTTAAGGAAAGCAAGAAAGTCTCAAACAGTTTTGAAGAGAAATCAGCATCTAGATGGTGTGCAAAACAGCACAATATGGCCAGTTAATCCTTACCCTGCAAAAAATAAGGGACCTTGGACAAAGAACCATATTACATATTACATGCACAGCTTGGTTTTCACTTAAGGATTTCCCTCTCTCCCCACGCAGTATGAGCACAGGGGACAGCCTGAGACCAAGTGCTGCACTGACAGCTCCTGTGCCCTGTGCATTCCTGATGCTTCAGTTAGGTTCATTCAGACCATTTCTGCTATTTCTTTTGCCATCTTTTTCCCAACACAGACATTCTGTCTGCCAACACATACTGCTGCCAGAGTTAGTCAATAGTTGCAACTATTTACAAATACTTCCTGGATAATTAATCAGCAATATTAGTCACATATCAAGATGTTAAAATGCCCCTGCAGAAAAGGACTTGGGCATGCTGATGGATGAGAAGCTGGACATGAGCAGTGTGCACTTGCAACCCAGAAGGCAAATCACATCCTGGACTGCTCCAAAAGATGCTCTGCTCTGATGAGACTTCACCCGGAGTACTGTGTCCAGGTCTAGAGCCCTCAGTATACGAAGGACATGGGCTTAATGGAGCAGGACCAGAGGAGGGCCATGAATGTGATCAGGGGTATGGAGCACCTCTGTTATGAGGACAGGCTGAGGGAGCCAGGGCTGTTCATCCTGGAGAAGAGAAGGCTCTGGAGTAGACCTAATAGCAGCCTTCTAGTACCTGAAGGTGACCTACGTGAAGAGAGCCTGTTTACAAAGGCCTGCAGTAACAGGACAAGAGCCAATGGTTTCAAACTAGAGAAAAGTAGATTTAGATTGGATGTTAGGAACAGGTTCTTTACCATGAGGGTGGTGGAGCACTGGAACAGGTTGCCCAGGGAGATGGTTGAGACCTCATCCCTGGAGATATTCAGAGTAAGGCTCAACAGGGCTTTGGACAGCCTGATCCAGCTGAGGATGCCCCTGCTTACTGCAGGGGAGCTGGACTAGATGACCTTCAGAGGTCACTTCGAACCCAGACCATTCCATGATTCTATGTTCTTTCTGTTTCCACAAGGCTGGCCTCAATTCTTCAAAGAATCATAGAATCACTAAGATTGGAAAAGATCTTCAAGGTCATCAAGTCCATTTGTCAACCCAACACTTCCACGGCCACTAAAGTCATGAAGTCCTCAAGTGCCAAGCCTACACATTTTTTGAACATCCCCAGGTATGGTGACTCTACCACTTCCCTGGGCAGCCTATTCCAGTGCCTGATCACTCTTTATGTCAACAAAGGATTTTCTCCTAATATCCTATCTAAATCTTCCCTGTCACAAGTAAGCCCACTTCCTCTTGTCCTGATGCTAGTTACTTGCAAGAAGGGGCTAATCCGCACCTCACTACAAACTTCTTTCAGAGCTTTGTAGAGAGCAATGAGGTCTCCCCTCAGCCTTCTCCAGATCAAACTATCCCAACTCTGCTCAGCTGCTCCTCATATGATATTCTCCAGATTACTCCCTTCTCAAGCATCTCAAAAAGAGGTAAGCACTCTTGTACCTTTTAACTTCCAGGTGTTCATCTTTCAAAAGGACTGGCTTTTAGACAGGAGTAAAAAAATGTGCTCTCAGCACACACCTTTCATCTGACAAACATATGCACACAATACCTCAACTCCCTCAAATCACTTCTGAAAGCAGTTTTGAAAGTTTCTGTCCAAGATTTGATTACATAAATGTGTAAGAGAAGTGGCTACATTATTCAGTGGAACAGCTATCTCAGGTACATAAGCTAAATGCTATAGCAATAACTATACTGCTAATGGAGGATATACAATTCGATGCACAGAAAGGGCTGTGTGCAGTGAACCTGGCTCACAGTGGAAGCTGGAGTTAGCAGGCTTCATGAATAAAAGAGCAGAGCAAAGGCTACCATGCATCCATACAAATTTTGTCTATTTCAAATGGAACCATTTGCCTGTGCCCTTAATTTCAGACATCTAGATAGGATGTATTTTCAAAATTAAACACCACAGAACAATTTCTATAAAACAAAGTAACAAAATTAGGAAAACATTCTTTTTTAAGCTTTACAGAATACCGCTAATGTAGTTCATATGAAGCTCTGTAATAGTGATCCACCCTAAATGATTTTATTATTCTATTTTTTTTTTCTTATCAGTAATAAAATGTTCCTAAAAGGTTGGAGCCTAAGCTATTATATTGCTTATCTCTTTGTTCAAAGCACTTTGCTCAATCTTCAAAACCAGATTTATGATACGAGAAACCAATAAAAGTTTCATAACATGTTTCTGAATCTGCCAAGTTCTTAAAAATAACTCGCCCTACAACATAGAAAAAAATTATTCTTTCTCACTCCTCTCAAATTTGACATCTTCTCAACAACATCCTCTGCAATATGTGATCATTTTCTGAATTCTTTGTGAAGGTAATAAACTATTTATTAGAATTTCTAGCTACAAAAGTGTGATTCTTATTCCAGCTTTTGTAAAGCTGAGAAATCATTTGATAGGGAAGAAAAAAAACACAACACAACCCACACAGATTTCTATCCCAAACACACACAGTGGGAATATCATGTTTAAAAATTGAAGGTTTTGGTCTTTTTCCCATTTGCACTCGTACTAAACAATACTTTTTAAGGGTTGCTTTGTAATCTTAAAATAGAGATGAACTCTTTCTGTGATAGTAGCTACTTTTAAGTTGTGTATAAAACTAGGCACACATTGCAGGCCATCAAGAACTAATAATAGTAATTTTTAAAAAGGCATAACTACCTTGAATTTACCTGATAAAAGACACCATATATAGCAAAGAATGAGAAACTACTTTGATTTATAATGAGGCTTTGTTTTCTGAAGTCACAAGTAAGGAAATTATCTAGTTACGTGAAAATGTTGGTTTCATCTGTCCTCCTCTCCTCTTTGCCTTAAAATGAAGATTTTGCTGCAAAGTATGGAATGTGAAACCCAAAGAAACCCCAGCCAACTCCAAACCCTATGGCTGCTGATCTCACAGTAACATGCAGAATTCTGCTGGTCTCACATTTGATCTCCTGCAGCAAGAATATGGCCAAGAAGGAACTTTCGGTCACTCTTTCTGCATCCAGCATCCAGAACAAGACTCTAGTCAGAACTGCTTCTTTTAGTTATTCCCCACTTAATGAAAGAAATCACATGGCTTCTGCAATCACTGCTGTTGGTATCTTTTAGGATTAAGAACACAACTGTTGTCATTTCAAGTAATTTCACTTGGTTCTGTACTAATAAGACACAAAATGCCTGTCATTAATTACCTGAACATTCCAACTGTCACTCCAAGTCCCTGTATGCAGTAAGAGCCAGGAACATAAGCTCGTAAACATTACTGACAATTCCACTGCATCATTTTACACTAGAAAGATGTAACATCAGTCCCTCAGCAGCAAAGAACTTACTTTCTTCAGAAAGTAAACTGCTTATCATACACATCGAAAATGCACATACACCACACACATTATCAGTCTGGAAACCCTAATATAGCCCAGCTGCCATTGCCACAGGTTTCAGGTATGCTCTGGACACTCAAAGATCCTATTAGAGTAGAGAAGGTTGCAAACAACTCTTTCTGCTGTGAAGTCTTTGCTACAGAAAATAAGCTGTGCTTTAGGCACTGAGGTTCTGAGTATATGAATCTGAATTAAAGGCCTTACTGCTAAACTGATCACCTGTCAAGTACTTCAGGATCGTATTCATTCATTTGAATGAATTTACATGAACTACACTAAAAAACCCAGAGAGAAACACCAGATAACTCACAGTCATTAGGTCAACTTAACGATGTCCAATGACAGGCCAAAGGGCAATGGGTGCAAGCTGAAGCATAGGAGGTTTCACATAAACAAAGGAAAAACTTTTTCACTGTGAGGGTGACAGAGCACTTTAATAGGCTGCCCAGAGAGGTTGTGGAATCTCCTTCTCTAGTGACATTCAAAATCTGCCTGGATGCATTCCTGTGTGATCTGCTCTGGCACTGGAGTTGGACTAGATGATCTTTTGAGGTCCCTTCCAACCCCTAACACTGGATGCAAGCTGTGCCAGGGGAAGATTAGGCTGGCTACTAGCAAGTATTTCTTCACTGAAAGGGCTATGAAACATTGGAATGGTCTGCCTAGGGCAGTGGTGGAGTCATCATGCCTCGAGGTATTTAAACTGTGTGTGGACCTGGTGCTTAGGGATGTGGTATACTGGAGACCTTGCACTGCTGGGTCAAAAGTTACAGTATCACAGTATCATCAGGGTTGGAAGAGACCTCACAGATCATCAAGTCCAACCTTTTACCACAGAGCTCAAGGCTAGACCATGGCACCAAGTGCCACGTCCAATCCTGCCTTGAACAGCTCCAGGGACGGCGACTCTACCACCTCCCTGGGCAGCCCATTCCAGTGGCCAATGACTCTCTCAGTGAAGAACTTTCTCCTCACCTCAAGCCTAAATTTCCCCTGGCGCAGCCTGAGGCTGTGTCCTCTCATTCTGGTGCTGGCCATCTGAGAGAAGAGAGCAACCTCCCCCTGGCCACAACCACCCCTCAGGTAGTTGTAGACAGCAATAAGGTCTCCCCTGAGCCTCCTCTTCTCCAGGCTAAACAATCCCAGCTCCCTCAGCCTCTCCTCGTAGTGCCTGTGCTTAAGGCCTTTCACCAGCCTCGTCGCCCTTCTCTGACACGTTCAAGCATCTCAATGTCCCTCTTAAACTGGGGGGCCCAGAACTGGACACAGTACTCAAGGTGTGGTCTAACCAGTGCAGAGTACAGGGGCAGAATGACCTCCCTGCTCCTGCTGGCCACACCATTCCTGATGCAGGCCAGGATGCCATTGGCTCTCTTGGCCACCTGGGCACACTGCTGGCTCATGTTCAGGCGGGTATCAATCAGCACCCCCAGATCCCTCTCTGTCTGGCTGCTCTCCAGCCACTCCGACCCCAGCCTGTATCTCTGCATGGGGTTGTTGTGGCCAAAGTGCAGCACCCTGCACTTGGAGCCATTGAATGCCATCCCCTTGGACTCTGCCCATCTGTCCAGGCGGTCAAGGTCCCGCTGCAGAGCCCTTCTGCCCTCCAACCCAGCCACATCTGCCCCCAGCTTGGTGTCATCTGCAAACTTGCTGATGACTGACTCAATGCCCTCATCCAAATAATCAATGAAGATGTTAAAGAGGATGGGGCCCAGCACTGATCCCTGAGGGACACCACTAGTGACTGGCTGCCAGCTGGATGTGGCACCATTCACCACCACTCTCTGGGCTCGGCCCTCAAGCCAGTTCCTCACCCAGCACAGAGTGTTGCCATCCAAGCCGTGGTTCTACTAGATGACCTTGAAGTTCTCTTCCAGCCAAAAATATTCTGTGATTCTTTTTACTTCATACATGAAGGACTGGTGTTCTTAAATTTACCTTTTATAACCAGAAACTTGGAGTGAGCAGCAAGAAACAGAATCATTAACTCAAGAGAAGTTTTGCATAATTACATCAGAAATCTGGGCAAATTTGTCTTCCAAACTGTGCAAGTGTTCAAATATAAAAATCAAGTTATAAGCCAGAGCTTTAAGGTAAGATTGTTCCACTCTCACCTGTTATCCATCTTACCCTTAAAACTACACTGATGCACTTTAGCACATAGGTTTGATGAAATTACAGCCAGACGCTGAGCAGTCATAGTCAATGCTGACAGATATTCCCGCACCACAGACTGCACACAGAATACCAGATTTCATCACTTAATAAAACTCTTTAGTTAATATCCCAGAGAGAACTTGAAGGACACCATGGGCTAATGCAGAACTGTACTTTACAGTGTCTCAACATTCTAAGCTTAACATCTGTTTCCTGTTGAGTTTTTGGTAAATATATATATAAGAGAGAGAGTTTGGGTTTTTTTACCTAGTGCTTTGCATTACTAGACCTGTTTCAGTTAGAAGGCAAAAATGCAATATAGAATTTTATTTCCATCTGGAAACAATAAATGAATAACTTTTAGAAATTACACAACTGTGAACAAAAATTTCTGTCTTTAATCATGACTGAAACAGCTGATTGCCTTTCCCCCCCATCTCCTGGAATCTAATAATACATCCATGAATGAAGGGAAGCACTACAAGAAAATGACATTTCACGTAGGAACAAAAAGGTCAAAGCTCAATTTGTTTTAAGCTCAATTTGTTTGACTTTACAAAAAAAATAAGCCATCTATGTTGAAAATCTAACGAGATATGTGAAAAACCTTTCAGGATACTGATCGTATAGGAAACATTTTTTTCCCCAGTTCTTAGCAGCTGGAGTACATCAGAACAAGCGGCACTTTGCCAGCAAGATTTTTATTTAGTCAGTGTACTTTCCCCTAGCAATTACAGCACACAAATGTAACCACCTAACCAGAAAATCACTCCTTCTGTTTGTAATGACACCACGAGCAACCAAAGAGAATTACAGAGACAATAAACATCAGTATCTCTGCATCTTTGTGTCAGTACTGGCAAGCTGTTTAGACAGGGATTCTTTTCCCTAGCCTAAAGTAGGCAGAAGCCCAGTGTTTGAATTCTGCCCCATGTCTGAGCCATGATGATTTGACTAACTTGCTTCTTAGCAAGAGGATTTTGTACTCTGCCAGGAGTAAAGTCCAAAGAAACCCTCATCCATATGGAAACGTGACAAGATGGCATTCCCTCAAAACCTCCTCTTCCCCTTGTGGCACATGTTAGTTTGGGATATGGCACAAGGGGCATGGATTGAATGCTGTATTTCAGAAGCCCACTGGTGCCACCACTAGCATGGTCTGGATGAAAACCAAGTGGCTGAGGTCCATTTTAGAAAGTCCTTTGCTGCAGTGCTGTTGAGGAACAGATGTGGCCTAGCAATGCAGGCATGGCAACGACAACACAGTATGATTGAGCCTGGAAAGCATGTAACAGTTTTGTTAAAACTAATGAAGAGGGAACCCTTCCCCAGATTCCCACCCCCCCATGAGTAATGGGGCTGTAAAAATCTACGAACACGTCGGACGTATAATTGCAAACCTCCCCAGGGACACCAGTTGGAAGGCAATGCCTCTCCCTCAGCTGTATATGAAGGATGATATGCAATGAAGCCATATGATGAGCAAGCTTAGTGGCAACCCCTATCCCATGTAATATGACATGACTTATGCCCAGGTCTTTATTCTCACATTAAAATAACAGGAGGTCACACTGGAGCAGTCAGAAGCCCCCACAATTCTGAGCAATGTAACCTGAACCTTAAAATCAGATCTTTGGATTGCCAGATCGAGGGCACAAATCTGTTTTGTCACATGGGAAAAATGCCTTCCACATTACCAAACAGAAAACTGGTATTAGTTCAGGCCACCCTTAGAAGTGGATATAAACCAGAGTGCAAGCTGTGATCTGCTGATAGGAAAACTATCTGTGAGAGCCATATGCTCAGCCCTAGCTGTTCCCAGCTGTTCTCCTAGGTGTAGAAGCTCTCCACTGCTCCCAGCCTCAGAAAACAGATAACCCAAGCTAGCTCAGCAATTATTTTTTTTCCTCCCTTGTGGCTACATATTAAACCTATTCACTTTAAAAACAAACTAAGCCATACCAAAAACATCTTCATGCCTCCAAAAACTCGCCACATCTTTTATTAAAAGTGAGGACAGGATAGCACAAATCCTTGCTAGAAAAATGACATTTGGGTAACACTACTACAATTCAAGTACTATAGTTGAAAGTTGCAGTAGATACTTGCAGATCAGTCCACAAACAAGAAAACACACAGCAACAAACACCCACTACCTGTTTTTACTTTCAAACACAGAATTATCAAGAGCTCTCCTACTCAGTTAAGAAATGCTGATCCAGGAATACGTTCAGCACTAATGGTACCATACGGATTTCCTCAAGGTATCCTGCACCTTCAGTTCCCACACAGACTGATGGAAGTTGTGCAGCTGGAAGCATGCAGTAAATGGCTCAGCGCTTTCAGAGATGAGAACTGTTACTGCTGATGCTGCAGCCCTCATCAAAACCCTAAAGACACTTTGTGAAGCTTCAGAGTACTGTTTGACCAGTTTCAATAAACAGATTCACTTTAAGGTAAAATGTACATTTAATTAATGACTAGAGTAACATTTAAACCAGTTGGCAAATAACTAATAGTAATTCCTTGTGAAATGACTACTTCTGATATGAAATAAAATATGTGTTTATTTTGTCCATGGTACTTTCTAATTTCTCATCACTAAGCACTCCTCAAAGGAAATATTTTTTCCAGAAGTAAATTAATGCTCCTCTTTGTAATATGTATTAGAATCATATATTTGGAAGTTCCCTAAAAAGATGATTTATTGCAGCAGCAAACTGTAACTTTAAATAATGTTCTCAATCACATTTTATGCTATTCAAAACTTTAAATTAAAGCATTAAGAAGCACACACATACAGTAGGTGAGTAGGACTGTCACAGCACCTTTTGTCTTCAGAAACCTGGATGAGAAATGGATTGCTACTTTCACAGGATGTTAGTGGTTGGAAGGGATCCAAGGAGATCGAGTCCAACCTCCATCCATAGTCTGCATTTGTTCACCACCTCAAAAAAGTAAGAATCCTATACGATATAAAAGAATTGATGGTTTCTGCCTAGAAGGAAGCACACCTCACTAGGGTTCAGTGGCACCAATACAAAGCAGTGCCAGAAGTCTCTGTATTGTTTCCCTCTGCATCAAACAAGCAAGTACAATACCTAAAACAGCATCTGCTTTATAGCAGGGTGCAGTGGAAGGAAAATAGTGGAAGGTTTTAATGAAAACCTTAACCTTTAGGCAAGTTCTAGCACTTTCTTCTGTAGATATCCAAGCTGCTGAGCTGCATTTCATGGCAGAAACAAACAATAATACTCAAAACCATTTGGTACCACAAAATTTACATTCTGTAGCAGCTCCTCCACATTTAACATAACTAAACTAACTAAATTCCAAGACTGAGCAGAAGAACTTGAACAGCTTTTCCTTAATTCACAATAGTACAGAAACCCAAACCCAGTATCACTGTGCAATATTATTAAGGTTTCTGGAACATTTTGTATTTCCTTATATTACCTCTAAACAAAATCAAACCTTTAATTTTTTTTTTAAAACAAAGGCCAAAACCCAATGAAGTAAGCAGTTTTACTGAAGATTAAGTAGATAATGTTGCAAAGCACAGTCAATGCAACAGCTCATCTATCAAATCAAACAAAAGGGTTTGAATCTAAACTAAACAGAAGATTATGGAACAGCATGTAAAGTAGGGGGTATAACTTTACTTATTATAGGTAACCAGGAAAGAGGGGTCTTATTTATTTCTCAGTCAAGGCAGAAACATTAAAAGATGGCACAGTTTGTTATGCAAGCTATAAATTTGACAGTAGCATCTACCCCAATGCCTTGAAGTGCATGGTAACTGCTAAAATTCCCACTTCACTTAGCAAAAATGCAGTTTCCTATATAGACACTACTTGTTCTTTCAACAAAATAATCATTTGATGGCAATTTTTCTTCTCTGCTAGTAATCCAGCAACGAAGTAAGCCGCAGCTCCAAAGGTCTGCCAGGGATGAGACAGAATTGTAAGTAATTGACAGGCAACCTGACACTCGGTGTCAGACTGAGGATGGATCTGTCTGCATTTAAATACTCTTATCCTTTTGATACCTCATGAGCAACAGGAAGATTCATTGGAGCAAATCCTAATTAAGGTACAGTTAACATGCACAGTTTTAACTGGTCAAGTAATGCACTACCTAATGTTAACCGCTTTTTGCAACACCTGTTTTTACGCACAGATTATAAAACACAGCAGAGTACTAAAGACATGCACAAAATACTCTGTCTTGATGGAGAACAGAGTCTTGCATAAATAAAAGCTCTTCTTTCTTCATGTTTCTCAAAGTATTCCTTTCTACTGTTACCAAGAATGGGAACATCATTCTCATCATCACAAATATTCCCTTCTGCGTTATCTGGAAGTAAATCTTCATTTTTCATCAAAGTTCCTACTACAGAAACATTATTAAGGTTTCTGAGCCAGGGTTCACAAATACAACATAAAACCTTAGAGAAGAGTAAGATGGGTTCTTATTTTGACATTATTAAGCTAAACCATGTTCCACCAGTTGGCATCAAAACCATCACCGTAGACATTAGACCTTGTTCATTCCTAGATCTTAAAACTTTCTATTAAAGAAAGTGGTTGACAAAACATACATATAAAGCACAGCAAAGATTCATCCCTTTCCTAACCCCATAATACCCAAATAGACATTAAAAAAACTGGATGAGGCACTTAGTGCCATGGTCTAGTTGATTGGACAGGACTAGGTGATAGGTTGGACTGGATTGTCTAGGAGGTCTCTTCCAACCTGATTGATTCTATGATTGGATTGGGCTGGGAGATAGGTTGGACCAGATGATCTTGGAGGTCTCTTCCAGCCTGGTTGATTCTATGAAAAAGTTCCCATGACACCATGTATTAAGGATTAATTTCAAGGAAGCATGCTGTATTTGGAAATCCCAAAGACAAAGAACATTTTAAGAGGAAGAACAAAGAGACAGATTATTTTGTAATAAAGAAAACTGAAAGCTGGAATACACGAGGGCAAGGAAAGCCATGCACAAGGCCTCGATAGGACAAATAAGCATTTAACATAACACCAATGGAAACAGTAAGCATCCCTTCCCACCCCATTCCCCCGCCTTTTTTTAGCCTCTCCTTGCCACCACCTCTTAGTATCTGAGATTTCTTTCTGTTTTACTGCTAGGAAGACAGATAAGCACAGTTTGCATAGAGACAAATATGTAATTACAGCAAGGCTAAGTTGCATGGTCCACTGACAACAAAACACTACAAAACTCACAGTAATAAGAGGTCAGGAGCTTAACTATTCATTTATTCAGATGTATGCCACAGTTTTCATTTTTTCTGGTCAAATCAACAGATTTTAATTGGTGCTTTCAAATGCAGCGGTCTATGAAAACGACAAAAATAATACTGGAAATAAAGGGCCTTCAGGGCATGTATTTCCTTTAATTCCTGAAATCATGCTGCCCTTTTATTTGCCTTTGAAGAGTATGTGCATATTACTCTCATTCTAAATGCCTTTCAAATCAGCTTGCACTCCAGCTTATTCAAAACTTGAGCTTCAAAACAGCTATTCAAAACACAATGCTCAAAAACACTCAGTGCACTCAGAGGGAAAAAAAGAACACTACAGGAAAAGGCAAAAGTGAATTAGTTCTTTTACCATAATGTATATCTATGTGCTGTGTCAGGGCACATTTGAGGAAGCCATGTGTAGGGTATCGGATTCAATGAGGTTGAGGAACAATAACTCTGAGCAGAGATGGAAAACCAAAGCAAAAGAGCAAAGAAACGCTACTGTGACTCGCAGTACAGTACTCTTGGCACTCCTTATGCATTTAAAGACACTGCCGCCATGCAGACTCCATCTCAATGGTTGGTGCATCACTCAAATGTCCTGAATTAATAACGGAGATAAAGCCCACAGATGGCATATGGTATGGTTTGAGACAGACTCATTTTGACAGGTGACAAAGATGACTACTCATCTAGTCATGTGAAATTAAGCACTTACGGGAATGGCAGGTGTGAACTGCCTCCTTTATACAGATTTGGAAGCATCCCATCACTCACAGAAGTGCTGTACTAAAATCTCAGACAACTCTGGAAGGACAGCTACTGTTAAATCTGCAAGAGATGTAAGCTAAGGCTGCGATATGAGCCCCTGCCCTCTTACAGTCTGGATGATCTGCATTCCCTTCTGACTTGGACAACCCCTAGACACAGAGCAAGAAAATGAAGTAAAAAACCAACCCAAACAAAAGTGAAATGTATTAAAGACAAAAATTAGTCTCCAACACTAAGCTTCTAACATTAGCTTATTTCATCCTGCTATACAACTAGCCTCTTCTTTGACTTTTTTGCACTGTTCACTGTTTCTCTTCTACACCATTTTAACGGACTCTTCCCAACCATCCCTTCCGATCAGTTACTGCAGGAAGATGCAAGACATGATAGTCCCAGAAAATAACTGTGCAATGTCATTGCATAATAAATGCCTGGAGGTTACTTCTGAAGCAGGATGTATAGCTTATGTCACTTCTGGTACATGTTGATACTAGAGGATGATAACATCTTTCCCATCTGCCTGTGTGATTCCAAAAGTAGCTCTGTGCAAATACAGACAGGTAAGAGCACACGAGGTAACTGTACACAGGTGCATTCATTGCAGGCTTTGCTAAGACTATAAAATGGATCCTAACATTGACCTTTTCCTTCACCTTTAACATTCTATAAAGTAAAAAAACCCAAACATTGAGTTAAAGCATTTTTCCCTGGCCAAAGTTCACGTCCAGTTACTAAAATTTTCTCCCAACTTTTCCTCCTGCCATGTGGCATCAGCAGATTACAAGAGGACTGATGCTGGACAAATAAGCAGACTACAGGCTTCATGATGCACACATTCAAACAGACTGAGACAGGACTTTGGAAAACACTGTATATTTCTGTTGGTTTCTCTGACAGGAAAACTGAGGATGTATTCTTCAGCTAACCAGTAAACTCCCAACTTCTTTCTCAGTCTTGGTACCATAATTAGGACAAACAATGCTGGAGTAGCAGGTTATAGAATCATAAAATCAAGTAGGTTGGAAGAGACCTCCAAGATCATCCAGTTCAACCTAGCACCCACACCTAGCCAATCAACTAGACCATGGCACTAAGTGCCTTATCCAGTCTTTTTTTTTTTTAGCATCTCCAGGGACGGTGACTCCACCACCTCCCTGGGCAGCCCATTCCAATGTCAATCACTCTCTCTGGGAAGAACTTCCTCCTAACATCCAGCCTAGACCTCTCCCAGCACAACTTGAGACTGTGTGCACCTGTTCTGTTGCTGGTTGCCTGGGAGAAGAGACCAACCCTCACCTGGCTACAACTCCCTTCAGGTAGTTGTAGACAGTAATGAGATCACCCCTGAGCCTCCTATTCTCCAGGCTAAACAAGCCCAGCTCTCTCAGCCTCTCCTCACAGGGTTTGTGTTCCAGGCCTCTCACCAGCTTCGCCACCCTTCTCTGGACATGTTCCAGTATCTCAACATGTCTCTTCAGTTATTTTAAGGACACCAAACAGTCATCTCTCTAACACCAACAAACACAGGAGTCATATCAGCATTGGCTATGTTCACATTAATGACCTGATTTTGAAAGTAGCAGAGTAACTGTGAAGTGCAATTTCCCCCACTTCCTTAACAGTTTTGGGTTTGGTTCAGCCTGCAGGGTGAACCAAATGGAAGGAGCAAATCAAATTAACTTCCAAGGAAATCAGAGCAGTGGCCATTCTCCAGGTTCACAGTGAATGTGCTCCAAGCCCTTGGTGGAACAGAGAGATTCAAACCAACAATCTGCCTTTGAAAGAGCTTTAGACTGTGGGTAGTAGAGGGAAAATTTGGTTAAGGGGAGTAGATTTGCTTTGAAGTAAAGACTCTGAAGAGGCTCTATCCCTGGAGTTATTGGAAGGGCAGGCTCAACAAGCCTGATCTAGTGGGGAATGTCCCTGCTCACTGCAGAGGGTTTGGACTAGATAACCTTTGGAGGTCCCTTCTAAACCAAACCATTCTATGAAATGCCTATAATGCAGATACAGCAACTTCACTACCAAATTCTGCAATTTCCTGATCTACTCTTATTGTCCCATCGTACTTGCTAATGCAACTGCAGACATGAAGGAAAGAACAGATAAAAATATTAGTATTTTAGATTCTAGACAGAATAATTGTGATAAAGGCTCTTTTTCTACCAGTTTAGTTCAGTATGCAGCATATCAAAAAGCATTTAATATTTTGCATGACTATGAAACACTGCATGGTTGCAAATAATTCCTTTTTTACAAACAAGAAGGCTCAGCTAAATGCAGAATTTATCATTTAAAAATATGTGTTGCTTCTCATCTCAAAATTGTTCATGCTACGTTCATCTGTAAGTGCACATGGCACTACTACCACCACATGTACAAAACAGAAAGCCTCAAAGTACTGAATTGTCACAGTGTACCTCAAAAGCATAATGATGATTTTCATGAGATTAACAGTACCTTCTGGAATGGGAAACACCTTAAAGGACCAAAATAGCATTTGCCTGACATTTATCTGAAGGCACTGAATATGGTCAGATTTGCAGTCACATGAAAACTGATTCCCTATCTATAATAAAGCTGACTTTGAATGACTGCTGGCCCAGGCCCTTAAATATACCAAATCTTCCAGCGCAAGAGCCTCAAAGGCGGTTACAACCTGCCACAGATGTCCTTTGTCCCCTCCTCTGCTTTAGTCACTTTTGACACAAAGGATTTTTCTCTTCCTCCTCCTCTCGTGCTGGCCTCCAGAGGATAGGAGGACTGATTCTCAGAGACAGATCAAACACCCCTGAGACACGTGGCATTTTCTATTCTTTCATTGCCATTTCCAAGGACTCTGTAAGCATGGGCACTATATTAACAAGTCAAAATACTCCAAGGGCCAAAGCTGGCCACAGACCTGAAGGCACAAGGAAATGCTGCCAACAGCTTAAGCAGATCTCTGGTCACAACCCCATCTATTGTACACTTTCTAAGCAGCCAACATCTCAGAGTGTGTTCATGAAATAATTTGTCTGCATAAAAAATAAGAACCTGTAATCACTTTTTTGGCACTTGCAAATCCATTTCAATCTATAAGCAATTTATCAAGAAGCTTATGAAAAAGTGGTCTAAGTGTCTTTTAACGAAGAAGAGAGCTATTCCAGTTATACACAGAGAATACAGGTGTCACAAAAAGTCATTTTAGTTAGTGGATACAACTTATTTTCATTAGAACCATCAGGATTGCAATGAATATGTAGCTGAAGTACCTCATGTCTAGATACCCTTTGAACATCAATCAAGAAACAAAAATCAAAATAAGCTGGGCATGGTTTGAACAAACTGGAGTACAGGGCAAGGTCAGCAAAACCTAACACTGAGGATACCTTGTTGATGTGGATGACTCCACATACTGATAGAATAATTCCTGGAGTTTAGGCTTTATTTGTACATAAAACGTGTACACTGGTTGTGTCATACAGCTCACAGAATTAGAGAATATTAGAGGTTGGAAGGGACCTCTAGAGATCATTGAGCCCAAGCCCCATGCAGGATCACCTAGGTTATTCCACACAGGAATGCATCCAGGCAGGTTTTGAAAGTCTCCAGAGAAGGAGACTCCACAAATTTCTGGGTAGCCTGTTCCAGTGCTCTGTCACCCTCACTGAAAAGAAGTTTCTCCCCATGTTGAGGTGAAACCTTCTATGTTCCAGTTCATAGCCATTGCTCCTTGGCCTACTGTTGCAGATCACCAAAAAGAGATTGGCCCCATCCACTAGACACCCACCCCTCAGATATTTATGCACATGTAAAAATTTTTAGTTCTTTGTTCAGTGGCAACTTTTCCCCCATTCTTTGGAGATATTAGCATTGTCGTTAGGATCTGAGGACACCTTTGGTTCTGTTGCAGCTGTGCCACCTAGAACACGGTATTCATCTGCACAGCTCTGTTCTTTTTATTTCCCGTCTCCTCCCATTCTGACAATTGAAAGGTACAAAAATTCCAAAGAGTAAAAGAAAGCTGTGAATTCCAAGCACACAGTTGAGCCAGTAACCTGGTGCTTTGAATAATCAGAGATCAAAATATGTGGTTATTTGATTGAAAACACGTATCTGTGGAACGTCATTTTAAATCATATTTAAGTACAAAAGTAGTTCTAACGAGGAAAGAGTTCATGCAATGCTACAAATCAGTATCTTAAAAGTGTGCATAATGTCTTTGGGAACTAGTATGTTTAAACCATGTAATTCACATCAGTGTTATCAGAGAAAACAAATGCATTTATATAAACTTTGTCATTAGCTTTGGAGGTTACAAGAATAAGACAGCAATAAACTGGCCAAATCTTTTTTACCTGCAGGTAAACTGCAACAAATATGGCAAAAACCGTAACTTAATCAAAATCATTGCTTTTAGGTTGATTCTCTGGGTAAGGTCAGTCCAGATCTTAAAATTAATTTATGCTTTTACATGACTGCATAACATTAATTTATGCTTTTACATGACTTGCTCTATGCCACTTATCAGGTGTGCCCACTACTGAAGTGAAATAAACCCTTGTCTAGCAGTTGTATATATACAGTTGTATGCAAATGCTGAAGATTTCTGAGTTTTAGAAGAAAGACATGACTGGAACAAGTTTTTCCTTTTCACTGGATATAAAAAGTGACACACAATGAATACTTTCTTTCTATGTCAGGTTTTCTTTTGCAGAAAAACAAACATCCTATTTAGTAACACGAAATACAGGAAAATTAATAAAATACAGCTGCTTTATAAACTATTAATGGAAGAGAACTAGGAGGTGGGGACAGGCTCTTCTCACTTGCTCCTACAATAGGACAAGGAGCAGTGGATATAAGCTGCAGCACAGGAGGTTCTACCTCAACACAAGGGGGAACTTCTTTAATGTAAGGGTCCCAGAGCACTGGAACAGGCTCCCCAGAGAGCTTGTCTCCTTCTACAGAGACTTTCAAGGCCTGTCTGGATGTGTTCCTCTATGACCTGAGCTAGATTGTATGGCCCTGGCTCTGGCAGGGGGGTTGGATTTGATGATCTCTTTGGGTCTCTTCCAATCCCCAGTATCCTGTGATCCTGAACTGACAACACAGCTTCATAGCTTAAGAGATAACTACATCTGGATTTTATCCTAATCCAGTGACATGAAGGTTAATCTGCCTCTCACATAATATATTTTGTTTTTTAAGGAAACAATAGTTCTACCCTGTCCTCAACTGGAAAGTTAAAAGCACATTTCCCACAAGAAGTTTATTTTGTTTGGTGAAAATATATACAGGAGACTGGCAACATTCCCTCCTGATCTTTCAGATATAGGTCTGGTAAGTTTGGAAGAGAGGTTGAAGCATAAATGCAGAAGGCAAAACATTTTATGTCCACAAATTTAGTCTGACAAATCATCTATTTCACCAAATGACAAACTCAGAAATTCTTGGTTATATATGTTACACAGAATTAGACAGAAATATGGTTAACAATAGTCCTCAGAAAACATTATCTACACCGGAAATTATGTGAAACACTGCAAAGAAGCAGCAACAGCAGATGTTGCTATTGTACAAAAAGGTCAGTGTACACACAATGCATGTGCTGCACAGCAACATTAAGACGCACATTTTTAATAGGCTTTCATTAACTCCTCCTGCCACATATTTAAAACTCCGTTTTAAAGAGATTAGAGGAGTTTTCCTGAATATGAATCAGTTCAAACAGAGTCCTACCTACAGCACTTTCTACAGCATTTAGAAACAGGAAGATTAGAGATGATAAATCAAAAACATTCACAGATCTGTGACATGCTCACACTCATTACTGACTGAAGGAAAGCAATAAGGTTCTCACTTTACCCTGATTATAGCAAATTAAGACTACTACAGTGTCCCTTAGCAGTTTCTTTATTTCAGCAATTGATTTTTAATTTTTTTTTTAAACAAAGCTGCTGAAAGTACTTCTAGGATGAGTAACCATGGCAAAAGCAGCACTATTCCAAAACACTTCTAGTAATGTAAGTTAAAAATGAAAGCAGAGACACTAACTTTGAAAATTGCTAAAAGCTTCATTTGCTTTTGCATGCTGAAGAATGTTAAAAGGAAAAAAAACAACCCACAAACAAAAAAAAGACCCAAAACAAAACAAACCCTAATTAAAAAAAAAAACAACAAAACAAAGAAAAAACCCAAACCAACAACTCCAAGTAAACAAAAAACCCCAAACAAACAAAAAACCCACAACAAAAACAAAACTAAATACAAAAAACCACAAACCACACAACCCAAATCCGAACTCGTGACAGATAGGAGATTATGAGACAGGTTGTGAACCTTTAAAAACCACAACCAAACCACTTGCTGAAGATTTCTATTCAGTGTTATTAAGACTCTGTCTTAGTGAACTGTATCTTAAACCAAAGAATAAATTAACAGCCTGGGAGAATTCTTGCAGTTCTCTGCAGCTTGTATTCTTTAGATGGCAAGTGAAAAACTGCTTATTCTTATCATGATGAGATTCTTCTAGCTCATGTAGTTCAAAAGGGAGAAGTGTAGTTAAGGCACTCTCATGAGGAAATACTGTCCTTGACATCTGAAGAAAATCTAAGTGCAAGTCTTCACTCTACAGCATCTTTGGCAAAGCAGCATGGACACCATCTCTATCTGGATATTGCCAATGCATAGGGTTACAAAATTTACCCTAAGCTTCCCTGTTCTTATCTTCTCTTTAAAGTCAGGGTCTTTTTATAAACAGTTCCTAAAAATGTCAATACATTCATCCCAACTTAACCAACTTAAATCTTTGAGACACAACTCTCACTTTCTGCTCTGTATACATCCAATACTCCTTCAGCTTCTCATTGAACACTTTGTTGCTTCTAATCTCACCAAACTACTTCGTTGTAATTTTTAAAACACAAATAAAGACTGAGAATTTCCATTTCTTATCACACTCAGAATAGCAGTTGACATAGGACAACACTTGGTTGAGTGAGACCAGCATACAGTGTTTCTGGAAATATTCCTTTGAGGTGCAGCAGGAAGATAAATTCAGTCCCACAGTCAGTCACCTGCTGATGGCATTTCCATAATTCCTGAAAACACTAACCATGCACACAAATGCCATGTCGCTGTAACAATGCTCCACAGGTCAGATCTCAGAAATAGAGTAATTCCAAAATGAATTGAATATATTACCTTGATAACTTGCCCGTGCCAGGCAAATGGCTTAACACTATCAGTCCAATTCTATAAATTTACTTGAAATATGTAATTTTTTTTTAAGCTACCACTTAGAATGAAACACACTACACACAAGGTTCCATGCTGATTCACTCAGTGAACATCTATGTCAGCTTGTAAATTATTCTCTTTTATTCCTTACCTCCAGATGCTCTAAAATATAGGGAGGGTTTGTCATGCCAAGCCTCATCATAGCTCCCTCAGGAATAACTTCAACCAGCTTCCACAGAAGCGTAGGGAGGTCTGTGCCAATGTCTTTGCCGTAAGCCCCTGTGTCTTCACTGGTCAGCCATATCTCACAAACACCCTCTGTGAATAAAAGAAAGAGATAATGAACAAATCTGGTTTAGAGCTGTTTATTTTATCATACAGCTGCTCACTCTTTTTAATGCAGTATTTCACGAGGCTATTATGCAGCCAGACTGGGTATTCAGTTGCAAAGGGGAGGGAAGGAGAAGGAAGGCTTATCGTATGGGTAGCAGTGGGTTATTAAGTTCATTTTAGGAGCACAAGAGTGCTACAACAATGATGTAAATTATCATTGCTGTGGAGTGATTAACATTCACAGCCAATGACTAATCCTGTGCTGTCTCTACAGCAAGTCAGTGAAGTTTAGTACTCTGTTTTTTGAGCATAACTCATTAAACGCTGTGAGTGACACTACCCAAGGAAAGACTTTGCTCCAGTTGTTGTCACCAGTAGTTAATTTATTAACTGGTAAGCTTCTGATCAGCAAAAAAGAAAATAAATAAATCTAAAGCATAGTGATTAACATTCCTCTTGGAGTAACTATTAAAAACTTGCATTCTTTAAATTATATAATTAGCAATGCAGTATTAAGGTTACATTGAAAAGATTAATGACTGCTGCATGACAGAGTAATAGTGGTGGAAAACCTGTTTCCTGGCAGTTAATACTTTATTTTCCATCAATCAAGGCCTTAGGAAGCAATATATTTTATTCATATTGTGAAGAGCTGTGACCTTAAGCACTGACTGATATTTGGTAACAATATCCTACTGCTCAGAGAGGGGAGAGATTGCATCCCTCTCTAAAAAATGTTGTTTTCTGCAGCCACCTCTATCTGTGAAATTTTACACAGCCACCTCTGTCAGTCTGTCCGGCTTCCATCAATTGGGCAATGCAATTCCTACCCTTTCCTTACCACCCCAAAGCAAGAAATAAGCTGTTCAAGAGTGGCTAGGAGGACGATTCCCAGTGAGCTAAGATACCATTAACTCAGTGAAGAGTTTTATTTCTAATAGAAATGATGAACCAGTAAAGAAAATATCCAAAAACTAGAAGGTGCATAATCCATTAAAGCAATCTTTGGACCAACAGATAAGTTATCACAAGATCACAGTATCATCAGGGTTGGAAGAGACCTCACAGATCATCAAGTCCAACCTTTCACCACAGAGCTCAAGGCTAGACCATGGCACCAAGTGCCACGTCCAATCCTGCCTTGAACAGCTCCAGGGACTGCGACTCCACCACCTCCCCAGGCAGCCCATTCCAGTAGCCAATGCACATGTCTGGATTAAAACCTCCTACTTAAGATGAGGAAATCATAAACACATATGCAGATTTTAGTCACCTTAAAAGTAGTATATTTTAGAAAAATATAAGTTTTACCAAAATGTAAATTCAAGACTGCTGCTCCTAAAACCACATCTCAACAATAAGGGTGGACAGGAGCCTGGGTTCAGCACCAGAGTTAACTCTGTTGTTCAGAGAAGTTTTCAAGATCATTTATTATTTAGAACTAAGCATACTTAAAGGCAAACCAAGAAACTGAGCACTTAAGGTTTTCTTCAGGAATAAGATAATGAGAGACCTGCATAATTCTGTTCTTGCAAGAAGTCTGGCCAAAAGTATTTAGTTATCCAGCTTGCATTCACAACTTTGAGTCCCTCCATGCTTGATGAGGTACACAGAATCTGCTAGCAGTACACAATCACACCTTAGATTCCACTGCAGCTGCTAATGGTTTTGGAATTCATCTCACCATAGGCAGTAGCACACCATGAACACACACTGTAGGATTTGCTGCCTGCCCTACATTTTTCTTACACAGGGAAAACAGAAGTAAATTATCTGTATTATATTTTAAAATCAAGAGAAACATAAAGGATGCAAATAATGGCTAATCTCCTGGTTTGTTTGGGTTTTTTTTCCTCCAATAGTCATTAGAACACTGCAAAAGAGAAGAATTTACTTGCCGAGTTTCTACTGGAACAGAGGAATTCTCCTTTTTAAGCTTTCAGTCTAAACAGTTATGTAAGTTTAGGGTTTGGTAGAGGGCTTTATTCTTGAAAATGGTTAATGGAATAATGCCTCACAGTTACCAGATGAACATTGAGGGGAAACAAAATATATTACTGGCTAGGAACAGAAATAACATTCCGGTGGAAAAGAACGAGCTTTGAAAGCTGCATAGGTGGGGACCATTAGCCTCCTGGTGGGTTGCAACTTCCAATTCAATCACAAGAAGAGGAAGCAGCTGTAACAGTAAATCAACAACAACAGGAATAACTGTCTCATCTGCTCTCCGATCAGGGTGTTGAACAACAAGCAATGGGAATAATTCATGCTGAGACAGCCAAGGATTAATACGGAGGGGGGGGTGGACATCTGTATTTTAGGAGAAAGTTTCCTATCCCAGTTTCAGGCTGAAAAAAATGAATCTTCAGATACTGAAAGCTGTTTTGAGTGCTCAGTATTCACAAGCAGGGTAAATCAACTTTGCACAGAACTATGTGTGACATAGGTTTGTTGTCAACTATTGTCAGGCTGTTTAGTAGTAATCTGCGTCCTGAGTTTAGGAGTCTAAACTTATACCTTCTCAAAGAGTATTACAAAAACGAGCCAACACTTCCTATTCTCAATCCAGCCCCTTCCTCTCCAAACTCCAGCCCTAAGTTGGAACCTATTTAAATCCACTGTGTAATCACAGATAGCCATCTTTCTCCTCCCTCCTCCCTCCCCCTTTTTTTCCTAGTCAACTCGCTTGATCATTCGCCATTCTTTTACTGGGTAATTTCAGTGCTAATAAAAGCAAGCTGATTTTGTAAACAAGAAAATTGATCCAACCTGCAGAGTTCGGATGTGCAAACTCAGGGCATTTGTTACAGTATTAAGGCCAATTATCATTATATTTGAGTAATTACAAGTCTTATTTTGGTCACAGCTCATAGTTTCTTCCTTGCTCTGCTATTACTACCCAGCACAAAAGTGTAACCTCAACAGCTGGCTTCCAGTCTCTGCTCTACCGTAATTGAGGATGACTAAGAATGAAAAATGCTGGGGAAAAAATAGCTTCCAAGTAAATGACAGATTTTCTGAACCTACTTCTTCTCCAGAGTCTCAATATACAGTATACTTATCACAGATTATCCGATATTGATTTTAGCATCCTTTTTGTGGGGTAGCCTAAACATTCTTCATCATAGATAAACAGAAATCCTACAGTTGTCACTCACACAAGATATGCATTTTGGATTTACAGGCCACTTGAAATAATTCACTTTAATTAAAAAAAAATAAATCTAGCTTTTAAATGTTATTTATTTTGCTCCATCTTCATTCCATTATTGTAAACACTCTTTTCAGCAGTAGCAACCACCTTTTACATTGAAATCTACTCCATCTGAAGAATTAATTTGTTTCAATCTATAAAACCAGCTGAAAATGTTAAGATATCAGACACCAATCCTGCTGAATTTCTCCTATTTGTTAACTTGCTGTACCAGTGTACAAATGAAATTCAATCACAAAATCCCCTTATTCTTCTTTTCTTCTCCCCTTCTTGTTCTTCTCTTTTAGGTAAGGTTTACATAGACAGGAGTGGTTTCTCCAGCAGCACAATTCTCTGCTCAGGCTACCTGAGTGGGAGGCATCCCAGTTCTAACCTCCTCAGGTATATGCTTATCAATAACCAACCAATAACCACCTGACCTCTTTGCCGTTCCTCCTCCAAATCACAGGCAAAGATGAAAAGGAAAGTTTGGAAAACTCACATTAATTTAATTCATTGCTCAGAATGAGCTTATCCTACTAAAATTTATTTTCTCCTCAATTATTTGAGTTTCTCCTTATTTATTCAGGATGGATTTTGCTGACACTATTTATATAGTTGACACAGTGCATGTGTTGCATTACTTTGTGAATCAGTGCCTTAACTGAGAAACTGCAAAGACATCTGTGTGCACACCTTATCACTGTAACAACCTGAATATAATGCAAGTTAAAAGAGAAACTGAGATTTGGAGGAAGCAAATTTCTCCTATACTTCTGAAGTACCTGTAAGCAACAATTTACCATGTTGGAGTCCAGGCCCCCTCTTAGACAGTTCAATTACATGGATCACCACTGAAAGGTCTCATTGCAGGGACTCCCTGAAAGAGTATTTCAAACTGAGAGCAATTCACAGGTGCTAAGAGAGGTTTTGTAGGACTAGCTTCCAGTTTAGGAGGAAATTTCTATTTGATCCATATATACAGAGGACTTCCAGAGGAGAGAGAGTACTCTGTACAAATTCACCCTATCCTAAACTCAACAAGTAACTGACACCAGTCACAACCAGAAATTGCAGTATATCTGGCAAGCAGATGATGAGAAAGATGACAGGTCTAGATATAACGTTTGGGAAAGAGGCAAGGCTCTGATCAAAGAATCAATGTTCTTTCTGTACACTGGAAAGTCTGGGCCAGCTTATGAACCAGCAATGTGTCATGTAGATGAATGCACAACTGCAGCTCTGCTCATGTCATACTCCATACAAACCAGTCCTGACATATTAGAGGATCATTACTATCCCCAAACATATGTCCTCTTTTCAAAACATCTATTTTCTCACTCTTCTATCCAGTTCTAAAGAAATAAAAGATGATTTTCCACCTCTTGTTTTCTTAATGCCTGCCATGCATAGCAGAAGATCCAAACAGTATCATCGATGTTGGCTTACGTACTGGAATGCAACGCTTGAAGAAATTACTAGTTCCTCAAACATCCTGTTAGAAGTGAGAGGGCCTTGCAAAAGGATGATTTGCTTTATCAACATTTTGTAACCCAGGAGGTTGGTTGAGGGGCCAGGAAAGACCACTCCACTTCAGAGCACTTTCAAATGAGGACCAAAAACATATTTCTTCAACTTTTTACTATTAAGGGTCACAATCAATAGTTTTTTATTATACCCTTAATAGCATGAATAACTTTGTAGCTTTGGTTAAGATTACCTCTTTCCTGGAGGTGTTCAAGGCTAGGTTGGATGAGGCTTGAGTGACCTATTCTAGTGGGAGATGTCTCTGACTATGGCGAGGGGTCAGAACTAGATGATCTTTGAGGTCCCTTCCTAGCGAAACCATTCTATGATTCATTCTATGATACATAAAGACCAGCCACACACAGTGATGTATTTTAAAAGCCTGAACAAATTCCTTTTTATGTGGTCATCAAGAAAGTCAAAAGGTAAAGACAATTCTGCACACACAGTGAAAATTTTTTTCACAGGATCACAGAACAGCTTAGTTTGCAAAAGACCTCTGGAGGTCACCTAATCCAATCTCCTGCTCAAATCAGGTCCAATTAGACAAGATTGCTCAGGCCCTTGTGCAGTTGTGTTTTGAGTGTTTCCAAGGACAGAAATACCACAGCCAATTTGGGTAATCTGTTCCAATATTTGACCACCCTCAGGGGAAAATATTTTTCCTTGCACCTAATTGCCATTTCCTGAGTTTGAACATGTCCTGTTATCTCTCATCCTACCTCTTCAAGACCTGTCTGACTACAAGATAGACTGGCTCTGCCTTCTCTGTATCCTCTGATTAGGCAGTCATAGACAGGAATAAAATTTTATCCTTGTTTTCTCTTCCAAAGCTCAATACATTTCTTTTAAGTTGCGCTCCAGCCTCCTAATCATTTCAGTGCCCTCTGCTGAGTTGCTCCAGTATGTCACTAACCCTTGTCCTGGGATGCCCAAATCTGGACAGAACACTCGCTGTGTGAGGTCCCCTAACTGCCAGATACAAGGCACTAGTCATCCCCCTGGGCCTGTGATTGCACTCTTGCTAATAGCAGCCAGGAGACAGCTGGTAATTGCAAAGGGATTTCATTGCTGACTCACGGTCATCAGCTTGCACAGAGGAACTCTGAAGTCCACAAAGCTGTTCTCCAGCCTGTCAGCTCTCAACGTTCATACTGCAGCATGTTGTCATTTTGTCCTGGATTTAGGACATTTTGCTTGCCTTTATTGAACTTAATCAAGTCAGTGTCAGTCCATTTCTCCAGATGGATGAGGCATCTTTCTGTAACAGCCCTATCCTCCAGTCAGTCAACTACTTCTCAGTTTGGTATCACCTCCCAAATCGCTCAAAATGCACTCAGTCTTACTGTTCACATTGTTAACAAAGACACAAAGCACTGGTCCTGGTATCAATCCCTGCAAAATACCATTAGTAACTGCTAGCTAGACTTTATACCATGGATTACCACCAGGTGAGCCTGGGAGTGCAGACAATTCTTTCTGTCACCTTACCACCCCCTTAGTCACTCTGTATCTCATCAGTCTAAGAACATTGTAGATTATGCTGAAGACCTAGATACATTTGGGGCAGGGTTCAAAAGTCACTCAGGTTAGTCACATGATTTGCCATTGGTAAAGCTTTGCTAAGCCGTTCCCAAACACCTTCTTGTCCTTAAATGCCTAGAAGTCACTTCCAGGAAAGTTACCCGCATAGAGAGTGAGGTTCAGCTGCCCTGTAGCTCCCGAGATCCTTCTTGCTCCCTGCTCTTCCTGAAGGGCAGGATGACATTTCCCTTTTTTCCAGTCATCAAGAATCTCCCCTGATTGCCATGCCCTTTGACTAATGAGAGAAAACAGCCTCACAATGACATCAGCCAGCACTCTCAGCACACTTGGATGCCTCTCACTGCAGGACTATTTCTGTCACTTCTGGATGTCCGTCTGCAGTTTCAAAAGCTGCAACTATGTTTTGCAAGCACTCAGTTCAGAACAAGTCTTTAAAGTGGCTGTGGTTTCTACTACCCACACAGCGACACATACATTAGAGTGCTCAGGAAATGAATGCGCACACAAACTGTTATGGTCTCTCTATTTTTGAGAACAAATCTGTTTGGGATCTTATTTGAAGTGACATGCAGACCAAGTTACACTGTATCAGACTGTTCCAACTTATGTAGGATAACTCAACAGTATTACTTTGGAAGATTCTGCTGGGTATTGTTTACTACACTTAAAAAAATCAATGTTTGTTTTCTTCATGCCAAGATACTTAATTTAGGTAAATGTCTGCATACACAAATGATTAAAGTTCTCAAGTACTTCTATACATGTTATACATTACCATATAACCATGGTACAAAATTTCCAAACCATATGAAGCCAATATGGGGAACCTGATTTAAAGGATCATTTAGCACCAGTGTGGCACAGACACTTACAAAAAGGTTCCTGATCCTGCAGATTAATGAGAAAAAAACGTGGGCTACATTTGCAAGCCTCAAACCAGAAAAAGTAACTGTTCTTTGGACCCTGTAAACTCTTTTGGCAATTGCTTTGTCAAAACTATGAAACATCACTTGAATTCTGGTTAGATTAAGTTCTCTTTCCAAATGATAAACCATCCTATCTCACTTAGCTGTAATCACAGCTTAAATGAACTCTGAAATAAAAGACTCCAAGAAATATCTTACCAAGTTCAGTGCAAAAGAGCCCAAGAGACAGCTTGAGTCTATTTCAATAAAAATATGTAAATGTATTTTTTAAAACTTCATGGTTTACACATTTTTCCCCTCAAAGTGCATTCATACCTCTGGCATCATGTAGCTCACAAAGTCAAATCAGAGCTGGACCACATGAAAAATGAACAACTAGCATTAGGATTGATCACTAAGAACTTTTCTTAACTGAATTTAAGTTACAATAACAACACATTCTGGCCTTGCACAAAATTTAAACCCCAAAACTCTCTCTCCCCACCAACAACAAAATGCACACACAATTCTACTTATACCTTTCACATTAAATGTTATGGTTACTTTGGAGACTTCACCGAAACAACCACACACTGAAACAGGGAGTTCTGGCCCACCAACCTATCTACTGCTTAACGATATCAAGATAACTTTAATGTAAGGACACTCTTAACAATTGCTTTACATTTAGCTGTGAGGTCTAATAGAAGAATCTCACAGACATATGGCTAATAATGGCTTTCCCCTTTATCATCTGTACTTTTCAAAGTGGAAGCTACAAATGGATTTATCAAAGTTTTTCCTTTTCAAAAGTCATGCATATGGAAGATGAAACCGTTTAGAACATGGGTCCACTGAATTTGCTTATTTATCTAAATTCACTGCACTTCAAAAACAGAACAGCTCCTTTTACAGCAAAATGCTTCACATTACATTTACAGAGGAAGTTTACTACCTGTAATTGTTGCAGGGGCTAGCAGCTTTACAATTTATATCAAGTATTGTTTCTTTTGCTAATTTCTCTAAATACATTGGTAAGTAAAGTATTTTGATATGAGGAATATTTTGAAACACAGACTAAGAAAGCTTGTGACAATTGTAAAAGTTTAGTGAAAATTATTCCTTCTTTCTGTGTTATTAAAAGAGTTCCCAACAAAAATCATGCAGCAGATAGGGCAAACTGATTGTTAAATCCCAAAAGAGAGCATAAGAGGTTTCTCTCTCCCACAAAGCAAACCCTTGTCCTTGATTATAAAGGAGGTCATTCTACCCCTATAGGGACCTCTGTTCCTAATAGCTCACTGCTAGAGCATAAACTGGCAGCCCTATCTTGCCCGTTTTCAAGCTATAGTGCATTAGCAAAGGGGAGAGGAAGGGGGGAAAGGAAAGGGAACAGTATAATAGGTCACTTGCTGCTGCAAACAGCATGAGAGCTGAAGTTATTATGAGTCCCAGTTTTATTCTGCTAGAGCGAGAAGACTCAAAAGGGCATCAAGACAGGCCATGGAAGTTTGCTCAGTGCCAACACTGCAGCATTATGCATCTTGCTTTCAAGAAGGATTAATGATACCATACATCACGATGATAAATTGGGTTTTATAGCCAGTTTGAAGAGACAAAGAAGGAAAGGATTTTGAAAAAAAATGGAGGGGAAAAAAGTATAGTTGAGTTTTATGAGTTGATCCTGTTCCTCAGGTTGAGGGATGAGAAAGTTGTTCTTTAAGGGGGAATGTGCTTTCTCTGCTCACTCTCTTTCCACAGATGTGTGTTACCTACACATTGGTCTTTTGAAGTTCAGCTCCTGTAGAAATACACACCAAAAAAATTAAAATTCCACTTAATCATTACACTTGTCAGCTATAAAAATATAAAATGGAAATTTGCCATTTCACATACAGGCATTCTACAAGAATTAAGTTGGTTTTCAGAGAGGGAGCCCATCTACCGCCCAAGTTAACAGAATAAAAGTCTTATGTGCTGTAATGATCAGGGACAGAATTTGCTGATGTTAATTAGTTCTTTGTCGAACTAAGAACATTATTGAAGAAGCAAGTTTAATGATGGGAAATGGCACATGCACTAAGAAAATAAAGCATAATAGACTGGGCGACCACAGGGAATGGATTTGCAAAGAGAGACTTAAACCCACAGTAAAGCTATTTCAGAAGAAAACAGGCAGGCTTGAGTTTAGAGTTGCTGTTCTGCAGTATCCAACTACACAGACCCCTGAAGTGTGGACTTATTCTACTCAGCTCTATGCTTCACAAACACACTTTGTGAACTACTGATATGCTCATGTTGTTCTCGTCCTATAAGCAGATGGAACTCGACCCTCCTTTGGAAGGGTCAGCCTAGCACCCTGCAGAAATACTTTATCTGCCGAAAAAAAGGGTAAAACTTCCATAAACTTAAAACCTAAAGAACTAAGATGCATTATTTGTATGCTTATTGTCAAAACACCAACGAGAAATCCGCTTTGAACTCTGAATTCAGAATGAGGCATATGAGCAATCTTGTTTACGAGTTAGGAATTCATTGGGAAAAGAGGAGCAATGTGCCACTCGTTAGAGCATACGCTCGCTGTTCTAAACCCAAAACATAGCCAAGCGCCCTGCTGCAGATGAAGTATCAGATGCAAAGGGTCACACGCTGCACAAATTCAAGGAAATGGTCATGAGCTGTAGGCATATTACAGGATGCAGTGCTAATTAATGGAGGCTTTTTTTTTACTGAGTATCCATCTCTGTAATGCTAATGAGACCGGATTAATTTAAACAACATGTTTTCATAGAAACTGATTAATTCTTGGGAAGTGACATAGCATACCAAGTTGCAGTCATTAAAAATGTCTGTAGCCAAGCTAAATAATTCTCTCAATCTGAGTTCAGAAAGATAATAACTAACAAATTCTGCAACAGGAGCTTGCAAACAAGCTACAAGGTGCGTTAGAGGTATTTGACATAGAAACTCATCCTCCAGAAAGCACTGTCCTACCTAAATGCAAATATGTTCAAGAGCTGAAAACTACAGTCCTATTTCATTCAGTGGGTCTGACTTAAAGAAAAAACACTAACATAATACAAAACAAACAAACAAACCCCCAACCAACCAAAAAGCAAAACACAAAGCACATCAAACAAAAACACATGAAATGCAAGAGCAGAAAAAAATCATTTGAAGTTTAATTTGAAAAAAAAGCCTGAAAATGACTTGAAAATAATTTAGGTTATCATAAAATCTGGACATTTCAAAATGCAACCAAAGCAAGAAGACAGCTTATATCTACCTCTAAGTGGAAAAACTAACAAGAACAAATACTTAATCTCTGTTTTCTTACATATCCCAGGATTAGGAGAGATGTCTTTCAGAATGTAAGTTCTTTTTTTGTGATCAGAGCATGTAAAAATTAAGAAAAAGGTACTAACATAAATGACAAATAGAAAGTGTCAAATACTTTGTTTCACTTCAAGATATACATCAAAACATAATTTCAACCTCAAGTGTCAACGCAAAATACAGATACATCAATTAAAAAAAAAGGTTTAGTTTGGTTTGGTTTTCAGCAATTCTTCTATACAGCACAGCCATTCTTATTTTACATTTAAGTAGTGAATTCTAAGGAAAAGACTGACTTTATTTACAATTGTGCTCTGTATCAAATGAGACAATGGGTCAAGAGTCTGGAAAACTGCTATATCACAGAATAAAAGAAAGCAGGGAAAACAGCCAGCATGTGCAGAGGCAAGATGGTCAGTTGGTGGTCCCCAATTCCATAAACCAATGAAGGGAAATATGCAAACAGCTTCTGAGGATGACAATCCTTATCTAGAATTACTTCCTCACAACAGCATAGATAACACCATTCATTCATTAAGAATAATACAGCCTTTACCTGCAAGTATGTCAATTTGCTGTTGTGCCTGATCAAACAGGTCAGTAGCAAGTCCCTAAATAACCTCAAAACTAAGGTGGTGTCTCCTTTTCTTAAGAGAAAAAAATCATCAAAAATATACATTAAAATGCACAGATAGGCTATGAGTGGAAATAACATCAAATAGATTCCTGTCAACCTCCCCCCCACCCACTCCCCCCCCCACCTTAATGTCCAGTATTACTTAAAATACTTTCTCAAGCGGATGGTATTTCCCCTGCAATTTTAAATAGGCCAAGCGGACCAAAAAGGAGAACGTTTGCACAGCAGTAGTAGTATAGCTTCCCCATTCTAAATCATGAAGTCATTTAAGTGTATCTACTAAGTTCTCAGTGTGCACCCAGAGCCTCTTTGGTGAACAATCATCTTAACCTAAATTTATCTCAAGTACTCAGTGATACACCACCAAAACATAAATCTGTTGGAGATGTGTGCAAGGAAGTCAAAGTGAAATGATTCAAGAGTTCTGAAATATATTAATATATTTTTCCCCATACAGATTAATGCTCATTAAAGTCTTATTCTAAACAATAATTTACTTTTTTGATGAACTTACTATATGCCAATATAGGAAAATGAATGAAATCAAATTTAAGAGAGGCGAGTTTCTGTCCAGGAATCTTTATCAAAAGAATATCCGAAGTGTAATTATTGAATCTTTTCAATACTAGAATTCCAACAAGAGCCTAGTCACTGAGAAAAGCAGTTCATATTCCATCCATTAAAAGCAAACATACCAAGCAGGTGACACTGGAGAAAAAAACCTTTTAAAACATCAGTAAAATAACCTAGTGAGATCTCTTGCTGTATATTCTGAAAATACAGAATCTGTACATTCTGCTTAAGAAGTGGTATTAAAATTTAAAATATTTAGCCTTTTACCACTTACAATAACATCAGCACAGCATATCAATGACTAATCCACTTAAGAGCAGCACTGCATACAACTCTGTGACTGGACTACCCATGGTTTCATAATTCCACAAACAAATCATCTTTAGAGGAAAGAATAATTTTCTTTCGGGATCCTTACGAACCCTGAAGATAAATTCCAGCCTAAACTTTCCAGAGTCACAAATCAGATACAAGTACTATTCCAAAGTGTTTCTCGGTTTTCTGGCAGAAATACGACCTGATAGTTAAAGGAGTACTTTTTACATATGTTTTTGTTTTCTAATAATGATAGATGGGCTATTTTGTAGAGCAGTGCTATGGGTTGAGCTGAAAAATCTGCTGCTGTTATTCAAACCCATCCTGCCTTATGCCAGCTGCAAAATGAAAGTGCTGGCTGGAGCAAAGTATTATGGGGCTTGAAGTTCAGATGGTAACATGAGAGGCTTCCTGTTCTGGTTACTGCTTTTGGGGTTCCAGGTTTGGGTGTTGGTTGCTTTTCTGTGGGGGTGGCAGCAGGGCGGGTGTAGGTTGGTTAGCTCTCTGTTTTCTGCTTTATACTGCTGCTTTTCTGCAAACAGGCTAAAGGTAATTCCACATTGTATCACCTCATTACACTTTTTTTTTAATCTCAACTTTTTATCTCAACCTGAAGTTGTGTTTTTGGGGGGTTGCTTATTTGTTTGATTTTTTTTTATGTCACTTTTCCTTCCCTTCTGTGTTGTTAGGAAACAGGCAGATTAATGCATTACAAGCAGTTTTACTAAAAATACCCAAACGTGTATTGCTGTGATGGTTTGGGTGTTACCCAACCCCCCAACTTAAGAATATCACCCAGAGCAGACTCAGTGGCTGGAAATTAAAGCAATGCGGCTACATTTACAGCTTGGCACAATGTACAAGCAGGTATTTACAATATATATATATATATATATATAGCTATATAGATATACAAGTTAAAAAGTAATACAGAAACACAACAGCCCTCCCAGAAACCAGAGTCCTCAGGAGGGACTCCCAACCACCCTTCCACCTTCTTTCCACCCCTCTACCTTATCCCAGACTTTGCCTTATGTTCAAGGAGAGTTTGGAGAACCAGCCAGGGAGGTTAGGAAGCAGACAGATTAGTTAGGCAGCAAGTTAGAGACAGAAGGCAGCCAAAAGCCCAGAAAGCAACTCTGTTACCTATGTTTGTGTTCTTGCTTTTATATATCTCAGCAAGCCTATGAGTGAAGTAGATATCATCACTGTTTTCTTTTCACAGCCTATAATCTAATTCTTCTCACCAAAATATCCCAGCTAGGCTCAAACTAGCACAATTGCCAAGCTGGATAAAGAAACAAAATGCAGACAATGAATGCACTACAATGTCATGAAATATCTAACCTGAAGTATGACATACTAAAAAAGTATGCTGCCATACACCTTACACAGCTGCAGAGGAAACAGACTGCATATACACATGCCATTTTCACTTCTATGTATGCAACCAAGCTTTAGCATTGCTAGAAACAAGAAGAAATTGAACGGAAGGTCTTTTCACCCCCGTGTTAGAAATGGGACAAGTGTCATTTCTTGCATAGTATAATTTGCCTTCCAATAATTCCTTTTTAACAGCAGGAATTTTAGCCTTGACTCATGTGCTGTAATCTTCAAATAGTCTAATAAATATTTATAGTGCCTCTTAAGTCAAAGCATAACATCTTTTTCTCCCTACACAACAATAAAACCAATTTGGCTGCACCTTATAACATGTTGAATATATTTTCACTTCTTTTCTGTGAAGGGAAATGAATGGTTCACAGAAATGGGATAAAAGCGGCTTTTTGTGTTAATCATATTTTCAGAAAGATTTCTTTCTAGCATTTCCTTTCTCCTATCTCCACACTCTAGTAAAATACAGAAAGCAATTACCTATTTCAGTATTTTGACTCAAAAGAAAATTAAGAGGATGCTGTAAATTTAAAACAAAGGTGCATTGAAATATGTAAGCATAAAACCAAAGACGGGATGAAAGCAATGTCCTGAAACAGAGAACCTCTAGACATAGGTACAGTATCTTAGCTCAGATCCTGTTTGAGGGTCAGCCATGGGGAAGAATTCTTTGAGAGTGGACATATGAATGCAAACAGAAATCAGGGGAATGACTAAAATCAACTGTGTTAAATAATACCACACAGTATTAACAACAGATTGGCACAGAAAAATAAACTGGAACATCTTAAAAGGAAATCCATTCCTTTTCTCCAGTTGAACAAAATATCAAGTCATCCTGGGATTACAAAGAACCTTGCCCTCTTATGTAACTTTTGACTTACTATTCCAGTAAGAGGCTTAATACCACTCTTATTTATTAAATAGCCCATTTAAATCAATCTTATTGTTCAGTAGGAAAACAGAAGAATGGACAACTTTGAGCTTCTATTTTTTACAACAATTCATGTTCTACATCTACTACTAATTGAGTAGTAGATCTCAATATTGTTGAGATTACCAGATCTCAATATTGTTAAATGATTCCTCCTATTCAAGTCTCCAGTGTGGACTCAGATTCCTTACACTTGTCTTTCAGAAATATTTCTTTAATCAGAATACCTAAGAAAACAAGGTTTGCATGATCATGCTGTCCATGTTTCATTCTATACTTACATATGCTGTAGCATACATATTTATATATACTATACTTACATATACTATGTAACTTCTGAACTTAATCAAATTTGATAGGAAACTCAGTAAGTTCCCACAAACTCCATGCAGTAACCACTAGTTACCACTGTAACCACTGAGAGCCATAGCCCAAATGAGCATCCCACTCAGTAGGGCTCTGCCTCTACTCAGTCTACTTGGCTGCAACCATCAGGCTGGATTAGTTGCAACTGTCATGGCAAGGCGATCACAGGCTCTATGAGGAAGGAAATAAGGCTCATACTGGTAGAGAACAATATCAGCATCACAAAGTACCAAGTTTTAAGAAAGCAGGCTTTACCCTATCATGAAAGAGTTGGTCTTCAAATAAATACTGCAAGTATTGTTGTATAAATACAGCTTTACAAGAATTTGCAACTTGTAATTCCAGTTACTTGTCCAAACACTTTAATTTAACTCTACTTACACCTAAAGAATACTATGCAACAATAACCAATAGTATGGGACACTTAAATGATTCTCTGTCTTCAGGTTGTTGTTATTCTTCCTCACCAGGACTCCAAGCAATTTATCACACCGTATGCCTGAATGCAAGCCAGTGGAGCAATGGTTTTCCTGCATATTCTCTCTGTGTACGTTTCTGTGCATGACAGAACAAATATTCAGACTATCTGACAGTCTCCATTTTATTTTGCAGGTCAGTTCCAACACATTTAACCACAATGCATATCTCCTCTCTTTCCTCCCCTTCAACCTGCCCCGTCAATGACCTTAAGCCCAATTTAAAAGAATGACCCTCTGCTAGTAAAGAGAAATAATTCAGCCTCACTGATGGTTTGTTAAATCTTCTCTCATAAAAGAAAACATACACATCTTTTCAATCATTTTGAATCATACAAGGACCTTTTGGCTTAAAGCAAAAAATATTTAAAAATCATTCACTAGGGATGTTAGGGAGACTGGACTTGAAGTCCCGAGTAACATAATTTATTTGTTCCAGTCACACATTATAAATTTAACATAAGGAAATTATAGTCTGAGTAATTTCGGTGTTGCAGTTTCAGAATGGCTAAGCTTTGCTGCTCTCTCAGATCAAGATGAAGGTCTTATTAATTCTCCCCACTGCACATGAATGCCATTTTCCAAACAGCACACAAAAGGACATGAAGCTAACAGCACAAATTACACACCAAAAAAAGTCATAAAATTCACTTACAAGTAAGGCCAATGAGGACATTTAATATCAAACTTTTCTCAAGTACTCTGAAAGGACTGCAGACCGATCTACAACTGGATTCAGGTTCTCAGCTCCCATTGATATCCTAAGCACTGATCTTCACAAAGGTATTTTAAGCACCTCTGAGCTTACTTTTTGCAGGGAACTTGGTTAGTACATTTTGTATGGAGTCTGTAATTCTTCATCTTCACATGAGAGCTTTTGGTACCTTTTGTGTTTATTCCAATCATTGCAACATAATGATAAGACTGAAATTTTGTTAAGAAGCAAACACTTGCAAAAATGGGCTCCACTTTAGCCTGGATAAGCAATTTAACTTGTAACGATCACAATGTAAAAGTGTTATCGATTTAGCAAAGGACAATTCATATGAAAGCGTCTGCCTCGTTAAAAACAAGATCATAAAACAAAAAGCTCTGCGCTGCTAGACACAAACTGTGTATTGTGCCTTGCAGGAGTGTCAAGTCTTGGCAAACATCCAGTTGCTGAAGCATTGCCAGGCACATCAGATATATATTAATGCAGGATAATCTGTAAGAAAAGCATTCTTTCATAAACATTTTTTTCTTTGTAAAACCATCAATCAACTTCCTAGCTCAGCACCATGTGGCTCAGCTTAAGAGATCCTCAGGAATGCTTCAGTGTCTATAAACCACTGACTGACTTCACAAGACTCGGTGCCTTTCTGTGCCCATTGTCCTAAGTATTTGCTGAAGTTTTTTGGCTGGCTGTCAGCAGCTAATGCTGATTTGTAACTTGGGAAACCAACAGCAGGAGGTCACTCAGACATGACTAGTGACATCCTCAGTGCCAATTAGCCAAGGTGCAGACTGCCACTAAAGAATTTTTTGCAGTTCAAAACATTTAATAGCAAGAACAGAAACGTTCCGGACCACCTAAATATCTGTCAGAAAAAGAATTAAGGGAAGCATGTTGCTATTTCACCCACCTTAAACTGCAAACAGAAGTAAAGCAGCGCATGTTTTTCTACTTCCTAATGAAGTTGTATTTTTATTTCCTAATAAAGCTGTATTTCCTAAATTTCTAACAAATACAAGTGCTTTGGCATTCCAGAGACAGGTATTGTAAAACTAAAACAAAGCACAGAGTTTCCAGAGAAGTCTCACTAGAGAACAGTCATTTTACAGGAATTACAAAGACTATACAGTGCCAGTAATGTGGTCATAATTGATTCCTTTTCAAACGGTTTAGAAAGAGCCACATCACACTCTGTAACATTATTTGTTGATACCTGAATGTTCTCAGTAAATAAATAACATTCATCTTATGCCACAAAGAGCACTCAATTAGCTCTCTTCTAAATTGCAAACACTCCATGGCTGTCATCCACTGGAGATATGCTTTTTATTTCAAGTAATGAATGCATTTTAGGATTTTTTTTTTTGAAAGAGTGCACTTCAGCTTGTTTCTGTTTCTAAAACAAACAAAAAAAACCTGTAAGTTTTCCTCTTCCCATAATCACTTCTAACACTGTGTAAATATGAGCCAACATAGTGCCAGGTACTCTATAAACGTCAACCCAAGGCACCTTGTCTAAAAATCTGACTCTTAAGTCGTAAGTTTGGACACTGGAAATGAAAGGCATATAGACACTGGAACGGGTTGCCCAGGGAGGTTGTGGATGCTTCCTCCCTGGAGGCTTTTAAAGCCAGGCTGGATGAGGCCTTGAGCAGCCTGCTCTAGTGGGAGGTGTCCCTGCCTATGGTGGGGGGGTTGGAGCTGGATGATCCTTGAGGTCCCTTCCAACCTAAACCATTGTATGATTCTATGATGGCTCTCAGACACATTTGTCTGGAGTAGTTACTTGATGATTTCACATTCTCCTTCTAAGACACTTTTATGGACTGAAATTATGATGGAACTTTCAGTTCTGCTTCAGGCTGAAGGCAGGTGTCAGTAGACACCTCCTCAGCAACTACCCCCACTCCTTAGCAGACAAGGCCTGACAATAGTCTACTTGCATTGCCAAAGTTCATTCTGCTTCTTTCAAACCCTTTGTTTTGTTTCTAAGAGTCCTGTCCTGTAAGTTTAACAGGATCTGTACTGGATCTACAATGCTCCTGCTCCCCACCTACTACATGTTTAGGTCCCTTACTTTACCTTTCCACAAAACCAAACAGCAAGCTGAAAACCTGTCCCTCACCCCACTTCAATTTTCTGTTGAAAGCCAACATTTTGAAGTGGCCTTCTGCTTGGCTGCTCAATAAGCAAAGGAAGCAGACAAGACAGCTGCAAGGAAGAGCATGTGACAACAGACAGTCCTGACACTGAACAATGTAAACTGCTGCAGACAAGACCAAAACTTAATCTCTTCTCATGCCATAAGGCAATTTTTAATCTGGACTAGCTCTCCCAGTGCTCACAGCCTTACAATCAAGCCTCTTAAGGCAGAAAGCAGTACCGGAGCCAGCACAAGAGACCAGAGCAGGAAGAGACTGAAGCTATCTTTCTGAGCTCACTGATAGCTTCTCCTAGCTTTTAAAGTATAACTTCACATTTGGCCTGTTCACATTAGGTCTTCTTTCTCCTTAAATCAACTTCACATTTTCCTAGACCAGGTCAGTAGCAGTTCAACAACAGAAGCAGCTACTGTGTTCCAGTTACAGGCTTCAAAATTTCAGCTGTCGCAAGTGCTGCAAAGTAATTTTCATTCGACATACAGAGTAAATAAACAGGATCTAGGCAAAGTTCTCTAACAGGCACAATTCCAAGTTCAAACATAGGACAGTGCAAATTAAATCAGACCTATGCCATGTCAAAGAACAAGAATGGTATTTAACTTCTCCATTTCTGAGGTAAAAGCAGAAGCTATACTGAGTTTCAACGTGGTTTGTTTTAATAATTGATGGGCTGCAAAAAACATTCTGCATAAAGAATGCATCTATTAAGTATTTAAATGAAGTATTCAAAATTAACTATTAAAAATACTATGAAGAATTTAAAACATGAGTGATTAAATACCTTTGAGCCCAAAACTGCACGTTAGATGTAGGTGAGCCTTAGATTTTATTCTGGCAACACCACATCTACACTCTTCATGAAACAGCCTGCCACATTTGAGACAACTTGCATTTATTTCAGTGATAATTACATCTATTTACACCTATGTGAATGCACACAGCTATTGTTTTTTTTTCAGCATTGAGACAAAACAGTGCACATGGATTTCCAAACAGTTTTCAACTGTTCTTCAGCAATAACTTTTAGAGGTAGTAATACTGGCAAGACTGATGCCTTCATGAATTACCTTGCCCCAGATAGAAGGCAAACATCAGGAGCAATTTGCTAGTTTTTACAACATGGACAAGCTATCAGGAACACAAGAAAAAATTGTGATAACAGAAAATTATCCATGGGAAGACAAAGCTAAATTCACTGTAACAACTTGCAGAAACTATACTGAACAAAGTGATAATGACAGAGTGGATAAGTGAGATCGATTTTTTTTGAAAGCATTATCTGACTAATTAGCACCAATCAAAACAAGCTGGCAGAATGTTAACACTGAATAAAGAAGGAATACAGAACTAAGAGTATGCCAAGGCTATGTCTTTTCACACATCCTGGGTATTCCAAAGTTCTGGATTCCATAGTGACATTGTTTCATAAGAATTATCATCAAGATGGCTGCAATAAAGTTGACACAAGAAAAGAGACTAAGTAATTGTTCTGGAGCAGTCCAAATTCCTGTCTTCTCCCCCTGTCCTGTGGGTTTGAACGGGGAGGAGGAGAAGGCATGAAAACTGCTTTCCCTTCCCTGCCCTGTAGGCTTGAAAGGGGAGCAGCAAGAGGTGCCTCTCTGCACATGTGTTGACCCATGCAGAAGCCCACGCTGGAGTCGAGCTGGTGGTTGGATGAGTTTTCACATCCAGCATAAAATGGCAAATGGACACTTTGTCTAGAAAAGCATAAATAGAGCAAGGGAGAAGGCACAAGGGGGTTGCCACCTTGAAAGAGTTCCCGTCTTAGAGCTCCCAACATGACAGGTTCCTGCCATGACAGAATTCCCACTTTGGACCGTCCCTGCTTTTGGATGGCTCCTATCTTTTTACACAGCTCTCAGTTTTATACCCTCCCTGCCTTTGGATGGTTCTCCCCAATTTTGCACTATTCTGTGCAAGCTTGCAAGCTTGGCAAGTCCTGGGGTCCATTTGAGAGAGCTGCCAGCAGCACCCGGACCCAGCTACTCTCAGACCATATCACAGCTGATTTGCTGGCTGCTATTCCAAACTGGGGAGACCTGAGCAGTTTGTTTTTCCCCTGCTGCTGGTGAGGCAGCGTTGCTTCCACAAATCCCTGTCTTGTGGAAGCTGTGTCTTGAGACATTTCTCAGTTTGATGACTTTGCTACTCGCCTTGGGCTTCTGCTGTGTGGATCCAATATTAGATATTGCTTACAGCATCAGAAGGCAGTCGAGCAGCAGAGAAATCCAGCAAGAAATCACTGATGAATACCTATCTCACCTCTGTGTGTAAAGCCTGTTGTTCCCTTAATTCTCTGCTCAGCCTGATTGATAGTGGGGTAAAGCTGTGTTTATAGCTTAGCCTTTTCCATTTCCTGACTTCCTAAATCTCTAAATTTGTCCTTCACATCCTTTGAAGAATTCCCAATTGAATTAGAATCTGTAAATAATCCTGAACTAATTTTGTACATAGTTTAGGGCAGGGTTTTCTGGAAAATAAAAAAATTGTATTTCCTGACTCGGCCACATTAATTCCCTGCCTCCACAACAGTAATCTACAGATCTGTTTGTAAATGACAGAAGCAGAGATCTATAAAATCATGAACTTGAGGAAAAGGTGGGTAGGTAAGTGGCTGTGCCCTTAGGAATCCAAAATCTAATCCATTGGTTTCATTTAACTTGAGGCAGTGGCCTCAAGTCAAATTAAAAGTTTTTAGATAGCACATGATTATTGATTAGAGAAACTATGAAACTCACTGCTACAGGCTGCTGCAGAAATTGGAACTCTAAGAGCCTACAGTCAAATTCATGGAAGAGACTATTAAATACGATTTTCAGGCTGCAGCCTCTGTCACGGGAGGGCCCTAGATGCTAGGAAATTAAGTAGTGCTCACCTTGAGCTACCTTGCTTCTTTTCATGTTCCCAAAGCATCCAGTACTCACTATCACTACAGAAAAACAGAACAAGCTTACTATATATTCATGGTGGTTCCTTAACATGACAGAGCAAAAGTTACTCATGCTACTACTTCAGTCACTTGTTAAAGTGTACATCATGTAAAAGTCAAAAGCTTCTCCTGGTTACAGATGAATCTGTGGTTTTCTAATAAAAGACAGCCTAGTGAAGAGCAATTCCAAAGATGGCTGCAGTGTTCACACCTTAGCTAGTCCATGCTTCTGTCATGATTTGAGGAAAATTTGGACTTAGATGAGACATATCAGGGAATCTGTATTCCAAGGCAAAATTAAATACAAATATGGAATTAATTTTTCCTCAAAGACCTTGTCAAGATGAAATAACAAACTAAATTGAAGTCAAGCTGAAGTTGCAAACTAGGAAAAAAACTTAGTAGGTGAGCTCTACCTAAGCACATACTAACAAAGCCAAGTATCAATATAGGCTAGGGAATGACAGCCCTGAGTCTTAAGGAGAAGGACTTAAGGGTGTTGGTGCACGAAAAGTTGTACATAAGCCGACTATGTGTTCTCAGCCCAGAAAGCCAACTGTATCCTGCATTGTGTCAAAAGAAGTACAGCCAGCAGGTCGGGGAGGTGACTCTGCCCCTCTTCACTGCTCTAGTGAGATCTCACATGGAGTACTGTGTCCAGCTTTAGAGTACTCAGCACAAGGAGAACGTGAACCTGTTGGACTGAGTCCAGAGGAGAGCCACAAAAATCATCAGAGGGCTGGAATACCTCTCCTATGAGGAGAGGCTAAGAGAGACAGGATTATTCAGCCTGACAAACAGAAGGCTCCAGAAAGACCTTACTGCAGCCTTTCAGTAGTTAGACTGATAAGAAAGATGAGGATAGACTTTTTCACACTGAAGGTGGCGAGATAATGTTCCATATTGTCCACAGAGGTGGTAGATGCCCCATCCCTTAGAACAATCCAAGTCAAGTTGTATGAAGCTCTGAGCAACCTGATGCAGTTAAAGATGTCCCTGCTTACTGCAGAGGAGGGGCTGGACTAAGTGACCTTTTAATATCTCTTCCAACCCAAATCATGCAAAGTATATCACTTTTCCTAACAAAACCATTTTTTTCTGTTTCAAGTATTAAAATATTTGCAGTTGAAAAGCTGAGGTCTGCAGAATTTAATCAGTTAAGCACCTTTAACATTTAAGATGCTTAAATGTTGATGTTCGAATTTGGTCTAGCAAGGTTTATCAGACTGCCATTAGGCATCTAAACGAACACCACAAAACCAGTGAGTTTAATGAGTCACAGACATGACGTGAATCAAGCATGGCAGACAGCATCAACGTAACTGCTGACAGCTGTGCCACTTGCATTCAGGCAGTAAGATGACCACCACTTTGTTTTATTCCCAGCAAAAAGAACTGCCAAAAACCAAGAGGTCTGGGCTTGCTTAAAAAATACCCATCCAACTGGGATGATTTTAGATGAAAGAAAATGGGAACTGTATAATTATATACACTTACCTTGACAAATAGAAAGCAATCTGTGATTAGAACATAGTAATTAGTTACAAAATGCTTCCCATGAATTTAATTACCCATCAGTCTACATGTTTCTTAATTACTTTTATCTCATTGCATCAGTAAAAATTTCTGCCTGGGGCAACTGCCACTCACTTATTTACACAGCTTCTAGTTTTTACAGTGAATATATTATAGCAACATGGCCAAACAATGCTAGAATTACAGTTGAAATTTCATGCATAAGATATTTCTCACTCAACTTTCTATGGAAATTAATTTCTTTGGTTTGAATTCAGACCTAACTTTACTAACCATGTGTTCTGAAGTTCCAAAACACCTAATAAGTAATTTGAAAGAAAAAGCTTAAAGTTCCTGGACAAAGAAAAAAACCCCAATATTTCTTTAGAAACTAGGCAAAACTGTATTTTTTTTCAGAGAAATGTATGAGATTTATAAACATGTATCAGATCTTAAGATATGAAAACTTCTGAGTGAGTAAAAGTGACACTGAAACTACTCTGTTATCAGCAATAGCATCCATCACAAGCATGACCTCAGTACCAACTAAGGTGAAGAGATATGATGAAGCCGCCCAACCTGCAGAGTAGACAGCTGGTAGGATGATTTGCATGGACAGAGAATGACAGAATAACTGTTTTAAAATGAAATCAAATTCTTATTAATTCTACAACTACAAAGATCTAATTTGTCTGTGTGAAACCCAGAAAGTTCCATTCCTTCGCTTGCATTTGAAGGTGTTTTGGTTACAGTTGTTGTTGCTGTGGTGCACGATTTTTTGCTCTAACAACAGGCTCTCTGCTGCAACAGCTTTATCTTGTTCTCAAGACATGAAGTGATGGGTACAACACTCCTACTATGTAATATATTAACTATTTACACACTCTATACATATCTATAAGCTAATGCATATGGACAGCACTAATATTTTCATGCTTGGACTTTTCAGAATTTAGGAATAGCAAAAGCAAAAATGCAGTTTAAGTAGAAAATTACAAAGTCCAAATGGCAAAAACAGACACTTGCCAAAGGGAAAATACTGGTGGTATTCTTAGGGGTGTGGGGGGGAAAAGGGTAAAAGCAAAATGTAGGTTCCTCTAGATGGTAATATATTGCTACACTTTATCCCAAGAAACTATCTAAAATGTCATTCTACTGTCATGAAGCTTGATGATGACATCCTCCATAACGAAGAGTTGTTTGGAGTTTGTTTTCTTCAAGGGGATGCGTGTTTGGTTTGTTGTTTGTTTATTTTAAACTGTGAGGAACATATCCTAGTGGACTTTGTCTTTCAGTATACCACAGGATCACAGGATGTTAGGAGTTGGAAAGAACCCCCATAGATCACTGAGCCTAACCCCCTGCACCATCAGAGCGGGACCGCAACAAGTCTCAGAGGAAGACATCCAGACAGGTCTTGAAAGTCTCCAGAGAAGGAGACACTACAACATCACAACATCTTGCAGTACTTCTGCAAGATGTCATCCACCTTATTATTTCAGTTACCATCAATTTCAGATACCATCAATTTCTTATCACATTTGCATAAGTCTGTGAATTAATGAACAGAATAAACACATTAAAAATGGTTCAGCAGATGCTACCTTGCTGCATGCTTCCCTAAACATTTCTCTATCATTTTAACAGTTTAAACATCTTTGAAGAGCTAAAGTTGCTATTAAACCAGAGACAACATCAAATATATCTCCAGTCACACGAATTCAAATGTGAGTAAAAGACTGTCTCTTGCATCAAGTTTTTATTCCTAAGAACCATAATCTTAGATTTATTTTCCTATGTATACAAGTATTGAAAATATTTCCATAAGAGTAAAGGAAAAGGGGTTGGAGTACAATCTTCTGGCAAGAAAAAAAGCTAGCTTCTGGTTTTGCAGTCATCACTAGAAGTTGCTCTTTATCAAAGACAATAAAAAAAAACCCAAGGAAAAATATAGACAAATGTTATTTTGACATCAAGTCATGGAATTAAAATGATCAGCTGCTGTACCAAATAAACTAGTAAAAATCACAAGTATTAAAAGTGAAATGCTTTTGCAAATCAGTCTTCACACATTAGCAAAGATCTTCATGGCATCTTTTGGAGAAAAAGCAACACAAAGCAGTAAGATTAGCTGGTCAGGGCAAGGCAATGAGCACCATCATCTGCCCCCTCCTTTGAGGATCTGGGACACCTTATCTGCCTGACATGACAACGCCCCTTCTGCCTGGCTCTTTTTACATCTGACTAGTAATAATCCCAGGTTACTGGTGTGAATCTGAATGTACGTGTCTCAACTGGACTGCCATCAAAACCCAGATTGTCCACTTAGCTTTAGTAGTTAAAAATCAATGAGTAAAGTAATCCCAATGTGGAAAAGTTGCAGGTTTGTTGAATTATTAATAAGCAATACAACTGTAAATGCTTTTGTTCACCATTCTTCAGTGCACTTGCAAATGATTTCAAAATGAAAGGTGCTGAAGCATGAAGGCTGTAGGCAGCCATTGCTTTCTGAAATCACAGTGCAGGGAATTGGTGGGATTCTTGCCTGCCTGACTTATAATCAGACATTGTGAACTTTCCTTGAAAGCAGACTTCAAATTCACAGGGGTCCCCAGCCTTCAATCAAGAAAATGCTTGAAACGACCTCCATCTGCCATTTTAATGTATTCTTCCCAAAGACTTCCATAAATATTTAATATAAGAAATGCACTGTTTAAACACAATGAATAGCTTGTGAAATTAAAGTTGGCTGACGGATTACACGACATAATACACAGTAAACAATGGTAAAGAAACCATAGGCAGAGCCACAGTTTTCTTCTCTCTTCAGCTAAATGAATCAGAAAGGAATGTGAAGGCAAATTTCATGATGTTAAAGATAAAGCAAAATTGTACAACAACCTTAATATAGAAGCATGTTCCTAGTCTCATGCGTGCATGACCATACAACAGACAATTGCCTGTCAGCTGTAGCACAGACACCCAGAGAATCTTTTCTTTCTTTCCAAACTGCTTCTTTGCAAGCCACTCCAGTCTTCCTCCTCAGCCTTCTCAAACAGCTACAGTGATACAGCTCTGCCCAAGATTTTAAGTTGGGACTTAAAAGACAGCCTAACTAAATGACCCAATTTTGAAAAACACTAAGCAACACTAAAACCACACCAAATGCTTTGCAGGCTGCCTGACATAACAGCCTCAACCAATGCACACTGACAGAACTGCATTAGCCAATCTGTCAACAGAGTACCTCCTAGCACACTTCCCCCCACACACACATCTCAACACAAATTCTCTTTATACATATCTGTAGCTTTCTGGAAAATCACTTCTGTGTGTTTCACAAAATACCCAAATATTCACAATGAGCTTAGCATTAAATGCTGCCTGCTCTATGCTTGATATACAGGTATAGATATAGGAAAAGACCTAAGTTTACACTCACTACTTATATTTGGGTGTTTCAGATAAGTGATCTTAAAGCATACACTAAGTTTTCATACTGTATTAGCTACTGTAATAACATATCTGTGAGAGCTGGGGCTGCTTAGACTGGAGAAAAGAAGTCTCTAGGGAGACCATGTAGTAGCTGTGCAGTACCTGAAAGGGTACAAGGCGGCAGGGAAGAGACATTTTACAAGGGCTTGTAGCAATAGGATGAGGGGAAGTGGATTGAAGCTTGAGAAGGAGAGATTTATATGAGAGGTTAGGAAGAAATATGTCACAGAAAGGGTAGTAAGATTTTGGAACAGGTTGACAAGGTATGTTGTGGCCATCCCCGCCCTTTAGAGTTCAAGGCCAAGCTGGATGAGATCTTGAGCAACTTGGTCTAGTGGAGGATGTCCCTGCCTCTGGCAGTGGTGGCTTGCATAGATTCGTAGAATACCTCAAGGATCACCTAGTCCAACCTTTTGAGAATACAGCTTAACTGAGATGGCCCAGCACCCTGTCAATCTGGGCCTTGAACGATGGTCTTTAAGATCCTTTCCAGACCCAAACCATTCTATAAGTATTTGCATGCCTTGATCCCAAAATTACATTAAAGGATTCTTGAAATACATCTGTGGCACGTAACATCAGAATGTACTTCTCTCCTCCAACATTGTTGGTTTATCAGTAAATAACGAGTATTTGCAAAGGTTCTTTCTTAGAAGACAAAAAGCACCCCAGGACATGTTAAAAGACAGTTCTTAATGCTGAGTGGAAATGTAAATCTAGATAAGGCTTAAATATATGAAGTTGAATAATGAAATTCACTGAAGAAACCAACATTTTGTGTATGTTCAACTGGTATGGATATGCATTAATTGCTGGGAAAACTATGCAAATAAAGGACCTCATAATTTTGTGAAAATATCAATAAAAACCATACATATTGCAGAAAAGTACTGTAATCACAATCCCAACTTCTATAGCAACCTTATATACTTGTTTTTTAAATGAACCAAATGTTAATTTTAAAGCATATGAATTTCAGGATAACAAATTGTTCTACCAGATGCCTCCTTTTTTGTTTGTTTTGTTGGGGTTTTTCCCTTTGTTTTGGTTTTTTACTGTTTGAATTCCTGCTTGCCTTCAATGTAAGTAGAAGCTCCTTTTCTCATTTGTAAGCCTTAAAACATTAATGATCTATATACAAGTAATCAAACTTCTATCAAAAAAAAAAAAGGTAGAGATGAAGCTGATACCCAAGCACTGCCAGACTAATCCTTTATAATTCATTATAAAATTTAGACACACTTCTAAATATCAGAACATTCCATTTTCTCAGCAATTTACAAGAACTTTCTCCTCCACACTCATCTGGACACATACATACCTGTATTTTCTGTACAGCCTGCAAATGAGAGCCTTGGAAATTAGGTGGACAAATAATAATGTTTATATTTGCTCTTGGTTCAAGGACACAAAGCCAAGCATGCTGGCTTGAGGCTAACTGGAATATTTTAATGAGAGAAATTAGATCATTGGTTGTGAAAAGAAAATAATGAGGTCTATATCATTCACTGGTTTGCTGAGAAGGATAAAAAGCTAAAATGTAAACAACTTCAGTCAGTCTGTTCTGTCACTGAATCTATTTGCTTTCTCTTAACTCTGTTCTAATATCTTTCCATTAATCTTGGCTAACAGAAAACAATGTAAGCTTTGCTGCTTGATTTTTTTGCCTGTCTGGGAAAGTAGAGGGAGAAAGGGAGGGGGTAGCTTTGAACTCCTTCTGGGCAGCTTCCTTGTCTGGAAGGGAGTTTGGATTTCTGTATTACTTCTAATTTGTATATAATTGTAAATACATTGTGTATATATGCTTGTAAATTTTGCTTTGCTGTAAATATAGCTTCCTTTTACTTCCAAACTGTCTGAGCAAGTCTGGTAAATTCCAGTGGGGAGAAAGGGGAAATTCCTAACCCACCACACCAAGCAAGAGAATCCTACTGAACATACTTGTACACATATGTATGACTATACAGATCTTCTTCAGCTGCAGTTGCTGGGACACAGATGAATGTGTGACTGGGCCCAAGATGACAATCAAGACGGCACTTTAAATCCCTTTCCAAATCTCAGTACAACCAGAAGCAGCAGTAGATTCTAATAAAAAGCAATATGGAATGATTGGAAACGTCTGTTCTTTCCAGTTTTAATCACAAGCACTTCTTGATGGAAGATTGGTCACAAGAGGGTAAGGGAGAAAGGAAGGTATTCATATTAATCTTTGGAAGAAGGAAAATGAAAAAGAGAGTAACTCTGAACATGCAAAAAATAAGAAGAGACAGAGTAGGAGGAACGCAAAAGTCACAGAATTACAAGGGTTATGATTCTGCTGTTTCAGAATGCCTCAGAGTACTAAACTTGAATTAACTGTTGACCCTGGAGAGTGAAAATGTTCTCCTGTTGTTCAGAGTCATTGAGAAGATCATAAAAATTAAGATCTATAGAGATGCTCCTACTTGTAAGGGCAACTGCTCTTTATCATTTTCACTGCAATTAATTCCAAATACTTAAAGAAGCCCATGAATTAGGAAATTACTGCTTTCAAGAACAGATTGCAATATTAGATACCAGGGGCTTAATTTGCATCACTGACAAGAAAATCCAGAAAAGTCATTAATTTTACAACAGATACAACTCCTTATTTCATTACCTCCTTAAATTATTTTTTTTGCTTAATGTCTTCTTTTTGGAAGCAGACCCTTGCTTTTCTCTTCTCTAAACCTAACAATCTGCTCCAATGAATCTATCTTGCGACATTCATCGGGGGGGAGCTTCTGGCAAGCTGACAACAACATCTAGCTGCAACCATCAATATACTGACATTCAGGAAACATATCAGTTTTTAACACCAAAGAATGTAAAATAGATGTTACTTCCTTCTCAAGATATTTCTAAAACAAATGGTAGTTTTATGTATCAGAAATAACCAAATTACTCTTTAAAAGGAAAGAAAAAAACCCAAAAGTTACATTGCCCAAATACTTATTAACCTTTCCTTTCTTGAAAGTGACATATAGAAACATAGTTTATATGAAATATATAGTTTTTGAGAATTAAAGCTTTATACTATTCACAAAAAAATAAGAAGCAATCCAAACAAGGCTCCTAAATGACTGACTTGCATTAAACTGAAAAGTAGGTTGGTTCTCTTGCTGGTAGAAATCTTCTGCATTGAGGGAGATGAAGACTGACAGTGGAAGCACAAATATAAACCTCACAGCTGGCACCATGGGCCACTTAAAAAGTGATGCTCAGTGGTCATTGCTTTAAGTAAGTGATGCTGAACTGCTAAGTTGTAGTTAATTTTACAAATTAGAGGCAAACAGCTGGACATTATTTCTACTAGGACATAGCCAGCATAACTGAGCACACACCATGACTGCACCCTCACGCACTTCTACCAGTCCAAAGATTTTACAAACATTTCTAGATCATATATTGTGAATTCTTTCTCTATAAGGAGTTAAGAAAAACCACAATTGGTGACGAATGTGGGGACAGAAAGCACCGATAGGTGTAGTGCCACGTCAAAGTTGGTGCAGCTGTCTTCCAAAACATCAAAAACTCAGGGGGAAAAAAAATAATCAACAAATCTCAAGCAAATGTTTATTTATCCAAAAATCACCAATACTGATAAAAATTTTGAATGGTACAGAAAAAACATGACAGTAAAATATCAAGAATCATAGAATGGTTTAGGTTGGAAGGGACCTCAAGGATCATCCAGCTCCAACCCCCTGCCATAGGCAGGGACACCTCCCACTAGAGCAGGTTGCTCAAGGTCTTATCCAGCCTGGCCTTAAACGCCTCCAGGGAGGAAGCATCCACAACCTCCCTGAGCAACCCATTCCAGTGTCTTACCACTCTCACTGTAAAGAACTTCCTCCTAACATCCAGTCTAAATCTCCCCTCTTTCAGTTGAAACCCATTCCCCCTCGTCCTGACATTACTAGACCTTGTCAATAGTCCCTCCCCAGCCTTCCTGTAGGCTCCCTTCAGATACTGGAAAGCCACTATAAGGTCTCCTCGAAGTCTTCTCTTCTCCAGGCTGAAGAACCCCAACTCTCTCAGCCTGTCCTCATAGCAGAGGTGCTCCTCTGCTAATATTGTGGGCAAAGCTGTTTGTGGCTATTCTCAACATCTGAAATACTTTGTATCTATCCCACAGCAACCGGAATTCTGAAAACATTTCTGGCCTGAATAATGTAAGATGTCTATTCAATTTTGCTTACTTATGAATCAAAGTTTATCTTTTCCCTTCAGGTCAATATCCAGGACTGAACTGTTTCCATCTGATCTGTGGAGTAGTGGAGCTCTTCAGCAGACCTATAAATCTGCAATACTCAATACTGTGAAATGTTATATTCTGTAAATTAAAGTGATGCTAATAAAATCAGTTTCCCAAAAGACTTGGGAATAATCAACAATAAACACAATTGAAACACCCTACCTTCAGAAAAAGAATAGAATTCTCCATTAAGACAGTTGCCACTGAATAACTTGTTGGTTTCTCTGAAATACTGTAAACAAGTTCTGAGCAAAGTCTCCCTTCCCACCTTCTTTTCAATTAATGGGTTCAATTTCTCACTCACCTGAAAAAGTGACCTAATTTTACCCTGCATCTCCCTCTGGTGGTTTCCTTTTCTGTTTATTTGAAGCAACTGTAGCGACCAGATTCTTTTTGCCTTGTTCTTCTTGAATCTTCAAGATTCAATTATTTTCACTTCCCACTCCTTTCACTAACCCAACGAAACTGAAGTTGTCTAACAAAATCTTTTCCCCTGCACTCATCAAGCCTTCTTTGTCATTTCTTTGCCTCTTCTTTTCTGAACATTCCATCTTTCAGCCATACCCATGAAAATTCATCTGTGATAGACGATCAGCAAACCTACAGAAACCCACCTCAGATGTACATTCTGAAAGTATTTTCTTAAATATCAACTCTTACTACAGTTGACTTCCAATGAATTTTTATTACTCGGTTCTACAAACCTCAACTGCTGATTCTCTCATAACTCTCATGAGTTTGGACACCCACAGCAAGAGCAAAATCCTCACAGATTCACAACAGAAAGCACAGTTTCTACTAATGCACTAAGGAGAGAAGTTGGACGAAACAGACTAGATGAGGCAGTAGAACCTCTCAGATTTCAAAATGCTGTCAAGCATTTTATTGAGGTGCAAACTTTCTTCTGTAATGCAAAACTGAAAATCTCAACCAGCATTGAAAACTTCTTCCTACAACAAATTAAATCACTGAATTGTACATAGGACTGTCACATTCGCTACATGTTGTGTGTTTTTGTCTTGACTGTGGGTTTTGTTCTTGTAGTAGTCATTTTTCCATCATTATTCTTCATACACAGAGTGTTCCAAACAATGTCTGATGCTTTTTGAACCTTAGAGGAAGAAAGCAGGACACAGGATGATGGTTTGAGAGGCTCTCTAGGACTTGCACACTTCTCAATTATTAGTGGTGTAAATTAGGAAGTCATTACAGATGGTTTTTGAAACTTTTATCCAATACCTCATTTTCCTTAACTTTGTTATGCGAAAATCATTCACTTTTGCTAACACATACAAATAGCTCCTAGCACTGAAGAGTCACTTCAGATATGTTAAACAATTCCTCAGAGGCCTACATGGCAGCAGGGAGCAGAAACCACTAGCAAGAAAGAAATACTTTAGAATGATAGATGAGGAACTAGCTAGACAACTTGTTTCAACTCGATGAGAAAAATGCAGGGAAAATATTCACTCTGTGCAACATGAGAGTTTTCCAAGCTTCAGAAAAATACTGTAAACAATGGGCACAACAATAAAAAGTGCTGAAATGATTACACAATGTACTTTCAAATGATAGGTAATACTAGCACCATCCTCCCCTTACTCTTATACCCTTGAGACACACATCAGTGTGCCAGAGAAGCATCCATCACCAAGGGAGAGAGAAACATAAAACCCATCTAACTGTAGGGTGGTCATTTCTCAGGAAAAAAAGGCAGAGCAGTTCACTTTGATGTGTTTTGTTTTTTTTTTTCCTTTTTCTCTCTCTCTTTCAGAAACAGACCAGGAAAAATTTCTCCACCCTATAAAAATAATAAAGCACAAAGCCACACAACTTTCCAGTCCAGAAATGATAATTGTTTCTTTCCAGTGGCACTGAGTGACAAATTAACATGAAAAATGCTGGATCACAAATGCTACAATCATAATTACATTTGAAAGCAGGATTTTCTGCTTTTAGCATTGACCAGTAAGGAAAAGAAAATACTGTTTTAATAATTACACTGATAGACTAATTATAGATCTAATTTTCAGTGCCTAAAAAACCCCACAGATTTCATTTTGCCATGTCCAGAAGTCTATAAATTGGATATACTCAACACCATAATTAAGATTTAAAATAGCATCTATGGCAATAATTTCTCTTTGGTCATTAATTACTTTCCAGGCAAAATCATCTTCTGGGTTTAAATGTCCATTTCAGTCAGGAGAAAAAACCCAAATAAATCCCTCAATGTCAAAAAACCAACATACACAGTATATATTTTTAACTAAGCCTCTATGTTTCCTCTACAAAGAAAAAAGATTTCTCCTGAATGTTACTTTTCTAAGCTGGAAAGCAGAATACAGCCCAGTAATTTCTTAGAAGCAGAAAAATACAACTGTTAGACTTCAGTAAGAAAGTGGCCATGGTTTTCTGACGAGAGAACACTTTTTGAGCAGAAACCTGGATTGGTAGCAGTCACTTCCAGAAAGCACAGCTGAATTTAAAAAATAAGTGACCAGAATGTACATTTGCAAAGCTTTGAGTGTGATGTGCAAAGCTGCAATCTTTTAACAGAAGTCAAGACTTTCCCTTAAGTTTGTTACCCAAAGGAGGGGATCACCACAATTTTAGATCAAGGAGTCTTAAAATAAACCCTGATCCTGAATCCTACTATGCCTACAGTGAACTGAGAGAACAAACTTTGGTGTGCAAGTCAATCTAAGAGCTTAAGAAATAGCTGGAAAGAAAATTACTGTTTCTGTGCCTGTGTTTTAATGAAAGCATTGGGAGAGTAAAAATGACCAAAGAGCAGCCACTTTTCAAAACTCCGTGTTAACTCTCCTATTGCCTGATATTTACAGGTTTTATAGCACACCCCACAAAATACTCTTCCTTCCAGAGAAAAACTGGTAAATTAAATTGATTCTTGAATTTGAAAAATTTCCTAATACCAGAATGCAGACAGAGAAGCATAAGAATTTTTGATTAAACAAACCCAAACAAAACCCAGCCAAACAAAATCAAACAAAAAAAAAAGGCAAATAAAACATTTTTATTCAAACAGTTTTCTCCCTAGTCCAACTTTTGGCAAATAAATATCCAAGTTAAGTCAGTAAACCAGGGCATGGTTAATGACTCAATATGAAATGAAATTCTCCTATTAGATATATACGGCCACCAAAAGTCCCAATGCTCTGCTAGTATTACATATGTTTGCAAACCACATTTTGACAAGATTTAATCTTAGCATACTATCTTACTTCTATACAGAGAAGGTTTTTATGGTGGGGCTATTAAAAAAGCCCTGTCAAACTGCACAAGGACCAGTCCCTTACCTTTAGGTAATCAATCACCTTATCTTCAGAGAAACTAAAAAGTAGTTGGGATGTAAACAGTCATCAAGAGCAACTAAGCTGGTGCAGGGCCTGAACAATAAGTCTTATGAAGAGTGGCTGAGGGAATCGAGATTGTTTCGTTTGAGGAAGAGGAAGCACCTTATTACCCTCTACAACTGCCTGAAAGGACAATACAGAGATGTAGGTGCTGGTCTCTTGTCACGGGCAATAACTGACAAAAGACCAAACAGCCTCAAGCTGCAATAGATGAGGGTTTAGGCTAGACATTAGGAAACATTTTTTCACTGAAAGAGTAGTCAAGCATTGGAACAGGCTGCCCAGGGATGTGGTTGAGTCACAATCCTCAGTTGTGTTTAAAAGTCGATTAGATGTGGCATTTAGCGGTATGGTTTAGCACTGAACTTGGCTGGATCTGATGATCTCAAGGGTCTTTTCCAACCTGAGTGATTCTATTACACACACACAGAACCACAGAACTTTAGAGGCTGTAAAGGACCTCCAGAGATCATGGAGTCCAACCTCTCTGGCGAGGAAGGATCCCTTAGAGTAGTTCACACAGGAACGCATCCAGGTGGGTTTTGAAAGTCTCCAGAGAAGAAGACTCCACAACCTCTCTGGGCAGCCTGTTCCAGTGCTCTGCCACCCTCACTGTGAAGAAGTTTCTCCTCATGTTGAGGTGAAATCTTCTACGTTCAAATTTGTTGCTATTGCTCCTTGTCTTATTGCTGCTGACCAGTGAAAAGAGGTTGGCCTCATCCATTTGACACCCATCCCTCATATATTTGTACACATTGATAAGATCTCCTCTCAGTAGTCTCTTCTCCAGACTAAACAGCCCCAGGGCTCTCAGTCTCCCTTCACATGGGACATGCTCAAGTCCCCCAGTCGTCCTCGTGGCTCTCCACTAGACTCTTCCCAGGAGGTCCCTGTCTCTCTTGAACTGGGGAGCCCAAAACTGAGCTAGGTTGATTTCTTCACACTAAAAGTGTAGAAATCATATAGGCCTGATAGGTAAGTAAAACTGTTAGTTTACTTATGTATCTGACTGTCTAATCTTTGCTTGCCCATCCAAACTGCTAATTTAAAGCCCAGATGGAGGAGAATACAGACGAGATTGGTTTTCTGCTCTTTCTTTCAGATGAAGAGAATACAGGTCTACACTCCCGAGGACACATGTGGGGAGAGGGAAAACCCCTATACAATTGATATACTTGCCTCATTAGAGGTTTTTTTAGAGTCCTCTGAAACTGCTGAACCAGCACGGCAAGAGCATATTGAGTTCAACAGCTAAATGCAAAAGGAAATCTGTGCAGTATAAGCAATAGAAACAATATGAAAAGTGGCCTGTGGATATCCAGTCTTAAAGAGGGCTTGTACTGAATGAGATTAAAGTTTGACATAATTTACATATAAATATGGCAGAATTATAGAAATACTTATTTCAGAAAATTTAATAGCTCAGCAGATCTATATGAAAAAGCCTTTCACACTTATCCCTCAAGCATTTTAAATCCTAGCAGAGTGAATAACTACCAGATTCACGTAAGACATATTACACAGGTGAAAACGAAAAACTGCAGAAAAGAAGTCATTTTAGCAAGTCCTTTATACTTGAAGGCAAAGCCCACAGAATTGCTGAGAGTTCTACAATCAGTGGTATCATCACAGGGATCCCTAATTATTTTACTGAAATTTAAATTAAAAACCTCTGGAATTGTGAAGGGGCAGGAGATCTACTCCTGAGCTAGGAAATCCTCAGGCAGATGAGGCTCACAGCCCTACAGCAGAAGCTCTCCTGCTACTCAGAAAAGAGAAGAAAATTTTCCTGGAAAAGAAAAATTTAGAACAGAAAATTGCAGTTTCAAGTACAAACCAAATAAGCTGGGCAGCAGTACAACTACCATGCATTATGCACAGTGCAGAAAGTCCTGGAAGACTGCACAAAAGGGATGGGCTTCTGAAAATGATGCCTATAAAGAACTTGGGACATATGGAAATAAACACTCCTGCAAAAAGCAGCCATAGATCCTTATTCGAGGAGTTTATTGCCGCAAAAGATGGCTTTTGTCACCAGTCCCATATAGCCCTTAAAAAATGGCATTTACTTACCCCAAATAAAACTTTATATTTTGAATAAGCATGGAAGGCTACACCCTATAAAGCTTTTTTGTAAAATTTTCTGTGTTAACTGGACAACTACTAAATGATAACAGTATCTGCAATCTGAGAGTTTACAAATTACCTTTACATCCTTTCTATAAAAATTATGCCCATCAAAATGTATAAGAAATAATAAAGCAAAGGAAAGAAACTCATTTATCTATGCAGTATGTATATACATGCAATTGAAAGTGCACATGCTCTGCCAGGACTTAGACAAACATCAGTTACTTCATCAGATGTAAGTTTCATCTGTGAGCAGTCAGTCCAAGGCAGACACAAGCTAATTCAATTTAGATTAACCTGCATCAAGACAGTCTGAATCTTCTATCTGCCTATACATTACAGTGAACTTCTAGCCTATTCACAGATGTAAAACTAATGTATTTATGAAGAAGCACCAAGATATTTGCAATATGCATGTCAATATCTCAGTCATAGCTATAAAAGACCCTTTTTATGGAAACAGAAATGTTAAATCAATACATTTAATACTAAAGCCTAACATGAAGTTTATAGTACTGGAAAATGGAAAGAACTACGTATTACATACACTGTGCTTTTCTTATGTCTATAAGGTCTCATATTAACTGCAATCAAATACTTCAAGCTCACAAAAGTATGATCTACTCTAATAACTACACCAGTGACTAAGAGGATGATGCAAGAATGAAGTCAACAATTATAAGTGGCTTCTACTGAAGGTGAAGCTTTTTATTGCTGCTTCTATCAAAATTACATTTGTTTTTTTTATCAATATGTTTGGGGCATTTTAGCAGCTAAAGGTGTAAAAGCAGGACCAACAAGCACTTATCAGTCCAAAAGACACAATAAAATCTTTAAAACTGAAAGGCAGGTAAAGACAGATTGTCCCCAGACATTCAGAATAGTACATTGAAAAACTATTAGGCATGACAAAGTTTACTCTATTAGAGGAATCTGATCATAAATCTAAGTCCTAGATGCCCTACCTTCTTCTAGAGAATATAGATACTTTTGTCCAAACCAAAAGCATTAGTTGCAAGTAAATAGTAATAAATAGCTTCTCATGTGAAAACTTGGGGGGGGGGGGAAATTGGATAGCCATTATTTTAGATCTCAATGCTTTTTACATATTTTTACCATGAATCTCAACCGTACAAAATCTAAACATTTCAAATAAGTTGCTAAGACTTTTTAAGCAGGGAAAGCAGTAAAGTCTTTTGTTAAAGAAGCATTAACAAAAACGTTTCTGCAAATCACTACAGTCGTCATTCATGATGACAAATTACATGGTAAAGACATTTCCCATTGCCATACCAATGGCAGTGGAATAAAAAAGTCAAAATGGTACCACCTGTGGTAGTAGCAAAGACTACAGTCAGGGAAAGCCTGACAGGACTTGGGAGAAAAGCCCACGGAACTTTCACTGAAATCATATTCTTAAACTCAAAGCTCAAGGACAGCTAAAAACAAAGCCCAGCAAACAGCAACCCCCACCCCCAAACCTAACACACACACACAACCCACAAACAAAAACCAAACACCAAAAAAAATTTGCTAATAACTTTGGAGCACCACAAACCTCAGCAATTTAAATACTGTCATACTATAAAGCAAACAAACACACTTGTTGCCGCCTGACCTACACCAGAATTATTCATATCGTAGGCAGTAAACCCCTTTACTTGGCTGCTAAGACAAGAAGATCCTTGAATCTCCATGTATTTTCCAGTAGTTAGAGAATTCAACTATAGATCATTTCCCCTTCCTCTTCCTTCTATTTATTTCTTCAGGTTTTCAGACATACAGATACAACAGAGCTTCAGTATACATTCAAACAATTCCCAGTGTCTAATGTTAGACAGTGTGTATGATAATTGAGTAGCTTCATACCTTTTAAAGTTTGAATAAAATAAATTTGCACCTACAAATGGATTGTTTTAGATGCTAAGCCTTGCAGCTACTGCCAACAAACACCTCACAATGAGTTTTAGCATTTGCACAGGGAGATTATCACAGTATGCTCCTTGACACAGCAGAGCTCACAGTGATAAAAAACAAAACGTGCCTTCCCCTTCTCCCTGGGGGTGTGCTGGATTCTGAACCATTAGTAAATACAACTCCATTATATGGGAAGGAAGTGGGAAATGGTTGTGCTCTGCAGGTGTTCAAAAATACATTTTCAGTAAGGCAGCAGATGCTTGAAAAGAAACAATTCAAGTAAGCACATGGCACCATAATCAGTCTTACTACTGTATTTGAAAGCAACTGTCTTCCTCTTAAATACACAAGTTACTTGGTTTTGGCATCACATGCATTTACTGCACCTGCAAGTGCTTGAATAAGTTACACTTCTACATTTTGATGTACATTTTTAAAGCAACAGGGCACAACAGATCACAAATAATGGTGAGCAAATCACTATCTTGGTCACAATAACCCTTGACAACTCACGTGGTACAGGTAGTTGACTAAAATTCATTTTTATTTGCAATCTTTAAGGCCATTAATGTATGTAGAATGAGACATAATACAGTGCCATTACTTTCCTTTTAGATGTTTCTGCTACCTTATATTCCCACTGTTTGCATGCTACTATAAACAAGGAAACACACTTTGTTACACAACATCTTATTTCAGTTGATCTTGAGGAACCAAATAACTCATACAGAGCCAAAGAGTATTTCTTCATAAGCAAATCTAAGGAAAATGAACATCCTTCACTGCAAATGGCAACCCAGCAAACCCAGGATCTTTCAAAAGGTATTGAGTTAAAAAGATTTTCTACTTACAGTCATAATTGAGGGGCTCTATTTTCTCACTCATTTCACTTTAGCCTATTTTTTCTTTACACATGGAAGGGACTGAGAGTTCGCAGAAGAGAACTACGCATGACCACTACCTTTTAGCAGAGTTTCACTTTCTTCTGAGTACTTGAACTGGAGGACTTTTCAATAGGACACTGAGAACCTGTGACTACATACTATTAGTGCATCTAAAATGATCTTGAACCAGAATAGGCCTGGCTGAGGCACTAAGAACTCAGCAAGTAAAGATATTCAACTGCTCTCTATTCCCAGGTGGCCTTTGCAGCTGAAGTAACAAGTAACCAGGTCAGAAGTATTCTGCTTGGCATAATGAATCCATGCTCAAGGAGAAACACCAATCTCCAACTGCTATTCTCATACCCTTCATGAGTGTCAGATCATTAGTTTCTGTTTTATTTCGTTTTTTTAAAACTGCTTAATGATTTTCAGAAAAAGCAAATTTTAATGACCTTAAAATCTGCTGCATATTTGTACTCTGAAAATGGAATATTTTCTGTACCAGCGTAACTGTAGATTCTTTGCATAAAAAGCTCACTTTCCCCCTCCTCCTCAGATAGTAGGCCATACAATTGCAACTTCAACCGGTTCTTCCTTCCTTTTCTACTTCCACTGACAACATAACCCCAAATGGAAACCCTAACTCTATTCCTCACTTTCTATTCTCTCTCCCCACCCCCCACACCCATCCTCTGGGTACTCTCTCTCCATCATGACTGTTTCTCAAAGTCAAAAAAAACCCAAACAAACCAAATAATCAATGTAAGAGCAGCATTGCTTTTATCTATTTGAATCTCTCAAACATCCTGAAACACCTTTACTGTATGCTGATTGTTCAGATCTATTTCCAACAGGCCTACAAATAAGTCCATCAACTTTGAAAGTAACTATAGCACTCTTCTGCAATCTGTTTGGCTATTGAATGGGTATTGAGAAACCAAATCAAATTTTCAGTAAGTTCCAACTTCATTGCAGCAATAACAATTCAATCTCAAAAATTCTCTTTCAAATTCCAGGAGAGCTGTTATATCTTCCAGACCATTGTTCTGGTCTGTCAGGGTTCTTTACTGGCATCTGCTATTAGCACTTAGTCTATGCAGAATCCTAGTTTCCCTCAGATTTTATTATGCATGTTCTGAAGGAAATGTAACAAAGAGACAAGTTTAATAATCCAAGTACTCACTACCGCTTGCTTTAAAATTCTCCATTTACAGTACACTCAGAAGTTCAAAGAAGCTCAAGAAGCAGTTTGATGCCACTTAAATGTGTTCTCACTGTAGCTACAGTTTTCTCACCATATTAACGATGCACAAACATTTAACCAAGTTGCAATGATCAATAAATTAATATTGCAAAACTGAAGCATAATGGGTGCTCCTGTGGTTTATCTGTTCTCTTCACTTGACTCTTTCCTAAACAGTACTATCAATATACAAACACTCTGTATGCAACTATGTCTTAAAAAAAAAAGTTATAAAAACAGGGTGCCCTTTAAAAGTAAACATTTACTGAGCCATGGTACTGACCTACAGGGGTATTTCCTATGCTTAGTACACATAGCACAGTGACATATTTGTACCTTAAATTTTCCACTGTAAATGTTTACCATTAATGTACTTCTGCTTCATAAAGGTAGGTAACAGCAAGGAAGCCTCTCTCAATAATTCAGTATTGATAACACAGCAATCACGCTCCTTTCTAAAAACAATAGAGCAGTATTACTTTCTATTCTGTCCTTTTCACCTTTCCACACCGCCACAAGCCACACAAAGAAGTTAATGTTTTCTAAGTTAAACAACAGGCTGTCTGCTTATCTGAACACTTAAATGTGGTGCAATTTCCAGCTACCTTAGAGCAAGCAGGATGCCTAGCAACGCTGCAAAACGCCAGGCCTCTGGGTTTCAGTCTTCTTGCACGTTAGTGTGAACGTTTCCAGCCTGGGGAGGCATTGCCAGCACCCTTCCCCCCGCTGCCTGCTTGCACTGTAGACCCCCGTTCAAAACAGCTAACAAAGCCGAGCGCTGCGTAAGGAGTGGGGTCGGGAGGAGGAGCAGACATTTGGGCCTGGGCCAGGCCCACCTACCGGATAATCCCGGGTTACGTCCGACAGCTGTTTATACTTACCTGATGGGCAGCAGGTGCAGGACAAAAGGCTCACACAGCCCTGCACCTGCCGCTTCCACCCCTGCTCAGGCCCAGGCCCCCAGGCAACACCCAGCACCTCAGCAGATGCTTGGCAGCAGTCCCGAGGAGCACAGCCTAGCACCCTCATCCCAGTGCTTTAAGTGGGAGAGCTCTGCCTGTAATTGCTCGGCACACCGTCCTTGGCTCACCAGGTGCTGCTGACCAGCTGGTGAAGCAGCCTCCGACACACAGCTTCGCTCATGGGGTTCCCACCACAGGATCGGGAAGCAGCACAACTGCCTATTATCAGGACTTCCCCCATCCCACATACTCCCTGGGGCAGGTCCCCACACTTCGCTAGCTACTGGGACATGGGAATGACCAGTCTAGCACAGACCTCCAGCGCCTCCTTCTAAAGGCGCTCGGGAATCACTGCATGGAAGGGAGATGAGGGGGCAGGGAAAGACAGCTGCTGCTGCTCATGCATTTGCTTTTGCTCTATCCTAAAAAGCACAGAAGAGTCCTGGCTTTACTATGCCTGAAGTGCACAGGCAGCATAATTTTCAGAACAAGTCCTCAAGGAAAAGGAATAATAATTTATGTGCAACAGTCAGAAGCCCGGGGATGCCACTATTCCTTGTTCAAAGACATCTATTTAATCATCATTATGCTGTGCACACTTTGGTGCCCTTCTCTGTCTGCCCAAACACCTATTTTGACATAAAGTATTATTGATAATACTATGACACTTTCAAACATTTTCCAGGGACCCATGGTCAAGAGTCCTTGATGTACATAGCTGACAGTCTCTTTTTCCCCTCTCACCAGTAAACCATGGAATGTGCAGGAAAAGGTAAAATAGGGAAATTAATGATCAGGCCTAAACACTACAAGGTGCAGGACTAAGGCAATACACTAGGAAGCAGAGGAGTGGAAAAAAGAAAAAAAAGGGAAAAACCCAAACCAAAAAAACAACCCAACAAAATAGAGATTTAGGGCACAGGTGACACTCTTATATAGTTTCATGGGGTGATGTGTTCGTGCATGTCATTTATTAAACCAATCTGATTTCTTACAGAGTTTTGAACATTTCTGTGCCTGAAAGTCCATGAGCTTGTTTCTTGTACAGATCACTGAACAAAGCCCTCTGTTCTTCTAGAAGAATCACATAGCAAGTTTCTCCAGATTATGAAACAGAACCTAAGGTCCTTTGATCTAATATCTCACACTTTTATCATCAGGACAAGAGAGGGAAAAAAAAAAAGAAAAAGAAACAAGGGGCAGGAGGAAGAGGTAAAATTAAAAAGAAGCTGCTGGCTTTAAAGCAAAAGCCACTCTAAAAATGAAGTTCCTACAAATGATCCTCAGAACTATTCATGAGCTTAACAAAAAGAGGATGGAGTAATAGCTGGCAGCACATGTCTGAGGAGCACGTGGGCAAAGCAGAGAGGACAGAGATGATAAACTCATCTCACACTGCAGTGCATCTGATCACCTTCCAAGGTATATTTATTATAAAGTGTACCCATCTCAACCAGTCCCCAACTCAAAAGACACAAGCAAGTCAATTCTATATTTGTTACTCCAGAGAATAGTAAAACATGCAGCTACAAAAAAAGAAAAAAAGAAGACAAACATCTGTGGAAGCACTAAATAGTAAATAAACCTCACTTCAGCACACAAAGACTTTGTGAGAAGAACGCTATTAATCAAACCCTTTACAAAACCACTCAGAGCACAAGAGAGAGCTTTTACAGCATGGTGTTAAAAATATGACACCTACCTAGTTCAAGAACATACCTTAGTCCAAACACTCTAATCAGTAACAATATAAAATTAACAAGCCAACTCTCTGAAGTATTGTGTCTAAGAATCAGCACATGTATGTTAGATGGAGCATGGTCTTAACAGTTACATGAAGAATTGTGAATAAGTAACTAAAAGCAGCTGATAGGGCATAGTGTAATCAGACTAAGACCAGATTACATTTGCCACAGAGTGATTTAAATTATAAACTGAAATGTATCTATTCCTACAGTGAGAATAGGAAAATTATGGTCAAAACGTCCAGCAATAGTTCATATGGAAACTATCAACACAAGATATACAATATTTGAAATGAAATCCAAATGTAATCTTGCAATTAAAACTGAATATGGCATGTAGCAACCCAAAGAGAAAAAGTCTGGGTTTATAAATCAGATGATGTAAATTTGGTTTGCATTTATGAATTTTACATAATAGTAACACCTAGTCCTTTCTTTACACCATATTGTAATACAATATAGAGAAACTCCTCCCACTTAATAACAGAAAATTAACTGTAATTTATACATTCCTAGCAGTAAACTGGCCAGGGCTGGGGGGTGTGTGTGTTATCCTACCATGTACTTCTTACAACTGAAAAAGATAACAAGCTTTGCAGCCTGCACCAGAAGCCAGGACACTTCCTAGATTAGACCAACAAACAGTAAAAAAATTGCTTCACAGAAAGACCTTCCCAAATCTGGCCCTGTCTGAGCAGGGGAGTGGAACCAGAGGACCTCCAGAGGTGTCTTCAAACCTCAGCCATTCTGTGATTCTAGGAACTAAAGTTCTCCCAGGTTACACATAAGAAAACATAGTATCAGCTCAGGTGTTATTTGAATTTTGGCAGGATTATGTATGCTTTCATCTCTAGGCTATGCTGGGGAATTGTTTGACTACTTTGGGGAAAACAGATACAGTCACACTGATTTTGAATATCTCACTTAGGTGTCTAAATGAGGAGATGATTTCCCTAGACAGTCAACAGAAACTGGGCTTTAGTTCTCAATTCCTGCATATCTTGGGTAGGTAGCGTAAGTACCTAGCACACTAAGGGAAGCTGGAAAGTGATTTTCTTCTTCCTTAGAACAAACTGTCTCATTTTAAAAAATTTAACTGTGGAAAACCACTTCCAAGATGTCTGAAATCCTGTTTTTTTTGTTTTGTTTTCTGTCAGCTTGCCAAAAAGCTTAAAAAACTCTGCAAGATACAGACTTAATGCACATCAAGCCACAACTGCTCAACTATGCATCTCAAGTCAAACAAATGCATCTTTAAAACTGAAGCCTACAGAATGAGATGAAGCCTACTGGCATTATCTTGCATTTCCAGATTCATATAATGGCAAGAATTCCAAGTTCAGAATAAAAAATCCTGAACACTTTTTTTGGTGGCAGAGCATAAGAAAGAACAGCAGAAATGTTGAAGTTTTGCTGGGACTTTGCAGGATTTAATTACAAGCTGCAAGACATATTTATGGGTATGTCTCTTGAAAATAATTCATGCCTTTGGTATGTAGTAACATAAGAGATTTCAGCCACTCAATAGTTCCTTGTATTAGCACCCAGTTTGTCTTACTGTACATACACTATGGTTAATATAAAATTATTTCATCTTTAGTGGGCAGCTGCCCACTGGGAGAAGTATTTGTGTCATACCAGCACATATTTCTTCTTTCTGCACCTGGTACCAGAGATTTCCCGTAAGTGATCAGAAGAATGACTGTGACATTAGTAACACAGCTCAGGTATTGTTAAACAATGCCATCATCTTAACAGCCTCAAGGATTTCTTGATTTCTGAACTTCCCCTTAGTCATGTCTTAGTCAAGACTGACACAGGACTAAGACACAACAAGCCAGGAAGAAACAGAGGTAATTCCACATATCCAAACAACAGAAGGCTAAGTGTGTATTTCTTTACCCAGTGGGCATAGCCAATAGCAACTGGGATGTATGGTGCTATTTAACAATGGCACTCTAGCATGCATTGTGTAACACATGCAAGAAACTATTAAGGATACTAATCAGCAGGCAGACTAGTTTAAAATTAACATATTGGGAGAAGCCCTCTAGTATGTTCAGACAGTGAGTCAGCTTCTAAAACCAGAACAGAAGTGGCTAATACAAATGAAATGCTAATTTTTCCCCAGATGGTGAAGCAACACCCTCTGTATACTCTGTTTTTTTTTTCAAGCTTGTGAACATTTGGGTTTATTCTCTCAGACTACAGAACAGTGTGGACCCTTGAACAGCTTTTGGCTGTTTCTTCCCTGTCTGAATCAGCGCTGGAGAAGAAAGAAGGTTCAGACTTACATTTCCACAAATGTCATTGTACACAGGACATATGTTTCTCCAACTCTTAATACCCATACATTTCTAATGTCATAAGAATAGCTGCATTTAGTCTTCAGTTGCTCTCTCAGCACCAAAATAAGCAACGCAGGCTTGTTTGTCTATCTCCTCTTCCCCCTCATTTACAGAACTCTTATCAGCACTTTTGAGTGCTGAGGAGTAGCTCTGTTCTATAATAAGATTGTGGGACATCACCTTCCTCAACAGACCTACTTTCCTATACTCATGGAAAATGCACTGAAACTACTCCTATCCTTTACAGCACCTCTTAGAATATACTCCAAAAAAAAGAGAAAAACACACTTTTTGTTTTCCCTACAACTGATGCATTCTCAGAAAGAATCAACTAAATATTAGTCCTGTATATCTAAGGACTACATCACATTTAATATGGTCTCCACTCCAGCTTATACTCAAATATTTAATGCTGCTTTATATACTCTTGTACATTTGCATATGTTTCTGCAGTCACATTCTTCTGACAATCAAGTTGCTCAACTACCACACAATATATTTGGCCAGCATAATTTACTGCTGACAACATGTAAATGAAAAAAAAGCCAGCTTGATATTGAACACCCTAAACCAAGTATGATTGGGACCATTAGAAAATGAAAGGGTTTATTTTTAATAAGGGCAGACACAATAAAACCAAAAGTCACCACAACATCATAAAATCCATTTTCATGGTAGAAATACTTGTTAAAGAAAAAAAAGTCAGCAGGCCTTCTCCATGTACTACTTCAAGTTAATACCTTTTGGCAGGAAGAAACTGTTCAAAGAAATATAACCGAAATAATCACCACTGCAATGGTATTAGCAGACTTTTTTTCATGCTACTTATCTTAAAGTCTGTCCAAGAAATTAGCAGAGCAGATACATGTGACTTACTGGCAAGAGAGAAAAAAGAAGATAACTGAGTCAAAATTATTTTTTCATAGCATTGCTGCCCTCTTCTGGTTTAAAATTTCTTGTCCTCCATACTTCATATATTAACTAATCCATCTCAGCTAATTACATTATATTCACATAGAAAGAACATGCTCAGAACAAATACATTAATTTAGTCACACACACACCTTTAAGTGTTATAATTTGAGAGCTCTGGATTAAAATTGTTAGTATCATTTTTTAGAAATGAACTGTTGATCTAAAGTACAGGGGTCAGCTTTGACATCATGACAGGTGTCAAGGATATCAAGGAAACAGAAAATAAACAGAATTTGAAAGTGCTTGCTCAAAGAGAGATAGAGAGTAGATGAAAACCAATTTTACATCTATTCAGGCACTAAGTTTTTACCTGTCCTGTTAAAGAAATACATGCAACAAATGTAATTAAATATTAATAGTTATTCACAATTAAAAGACCAATGGTTTATTATGAACTAAGCACTTTTCATACTGCCAAGATGCAGAGAACCAGACAGATGTAAGCTCTATCCTTCTCTCCTGCCAAAACACCAAACATCTCAGTACAGAATTCAAAAACAAAAACAGTCAGTACAAGTTCATGTACTGCTCAAGGGCTCAAGCAATTCAGCATATTCTGTCTTCTTGACAGGCTTAGCACTGACCAATTGCCTCCCACTAACTTGGCAACAGCATCATAACCTCTGACCTTCTGCTGAAGGCTGTGCTCCTGTAACAGCTGACTTGAATAACATATCACAACAGTTACCTTAGTTCCAAACTTAAGAGAGCCCTACCTTTCATATTAACATCACATTTGTAGGACTTCTTTCTCCTCTAGAGCAGACAATAATGTCATTATTTTTACTTGCATTGTTCATATATTTATTCTACCAAAGACAGAAAAATGTACATGTATTAGCAGAGAAATATAAATAAATTTATTAAAACTTCTTTACTAGCATCTCCAAGTATTTACACCAACCAAACCCTGACTCACAGAGAGAAGCTGCAGTCCTGGCTACTTCACTTCTGCTGACCTACAGATTCTAAGCAAAAATAAGTCTCTTTTCTTTTGCTGTATGCAAGCTAACTTTCTTAAATTGAAAGTTTTCAGTGTAACAACTGCTTTTGTTCTAAGAATACAAACTATATGAGTGAAAGCCACTACAGCTCAAACTCAAAGTTTGCTAGAATCAACTAGTCTTTTGAAGATATGCTTTTGTTTCCATTTGTTTGTTTGTTTTTGTTGGCTCCTGCATCAGCTGTTGCAGAATTAAAGGATTCGTCTTGATCTTTAAAAACTTAGCATGTATGTTTTGGAGGATGGAGAAGAGGAAGACAGATCCCTGGAGTTTGAGAGCTGCTGCTTCCGTTTAACTTGGAAACACCATTGCTACTGACAGTTGCCACCTCATATCACAAGCAAAGAGAAGGCCAACAGAAACAGTACCAGAGGCTTAAGCCTGCAATGACAAAATGAGTTCTTTTTCTCAAGAGAGGGACTTGTCTATCCAGGCAAGTATGTCAAAGAGGACTGAGGCTGTCATGGTCAAACCAGCACAGAAATAGAGGCAGGAGTTGTTTAAAAGGCAAACTAAACACATCTTGCCGACTAAGGTCTTGCCTAAGAAATATGTGCTGCTATTTTCCCCTACTCTGTCCCAAACCAGCAGAATAGAACTGAACCTCCTGTGACTTGGGACAGAAACGCTTAAGGTCTTTCTTGTCGAGCAGTGAGCACTTCACTAGTAAAACTTTAATATTTACTATTCTAAAGGTAGCTCCTGGGGACAGTTAAAATGCCATCATTGCTCTCAGTCCCTGAAGTTACGACCATCACAACAGCAAAACAATACAGATAAGCTAAGTTAGTAAATGGACTCCAGAGTTGTAGGCAGACACAGTATGCACTTTTACATTACGCTCCAATGCCCATTTAAACAACCAATTCACAGAAACAGTGGATCTGTCTTTTAGCTGCTGTCAGAGCAAGAAATATGATCACGAGAATGCCCTTGGACCCCACACTCTGAAAAGAGAGAAAAACAAACATCTGTGATAGTGGGGGGGGGGGAGAATAAAAAATTTAAATAACCAAACATTCTTTGCTTTCCTTAAGTGTTACAGAATGTTCCACCTTAGTAAGATCAATGGGATAAATGCAGTACTCCAGCATTCTAATCAAAAGACTTATCTCAAGTATATTAAGAGCAGTATGTCCAAGAGGTGTACAGCTTCTCAGGTCATGGACTGCATAGGTAATTTATCCTCCTGGCCCAGAGTTGTTGAGATATTCTTCCAATAAATGACTGTCACCAGATTCTAAAAACCAAATTATCCTTGCTCTCATTCTGCAATGGTTCCCAAGGTGACATGAAGATCTTCACTTTTAGAACTGACTAGCTTTTGCAGACTGATAGAACTGAATAGCTTTGTCATCAGTATGTCTTTTCCATTCAGACTTTACAATGATTAAATTTGCATGTTCTCCACGTATACAGCCCCCCAGGTTACCAATCTACTTGCACAAAAGTGGACTTGTGAATGTCCACATTTCTCTCACTAAAGTAATTCATTAAAATATGATTTTTTTTTCCCCTGTTTTACCTCTATAGATTAGCATTAATTTCTGTGAATCATCATTAACTTACAGAATGGGGTGACTTACACCTACCAGCAGCCAGCACATACATACAGAATTTGCTTTACAACAAGACAGATCTCATAGCAGGCTTTTTCACTTTTTTATATGGGTGCATATATATATATATATATATATAT